>JAPQRP010049510.1:0-35768 GCA_037367295.1 Apogon hyalosoma | reverse complement strand
ACACACACACACACACACACACACACACACACACACACACACACACACACACACACACACACACACACACACTGTACACAGACATGAGAGTTCACTTCATTATATCTATAAGCTTTAAGCATTAATGAGTTTTACTGAGTAATATGTGGTTTACAAAGCCATATTCATCAAAGGTGATCAGGAGGAGATACTGGATGAGAATGATTGAATACTTTTGTTAAATGACTGCTTTTGCTGCTCTTTCCCCAATGAACTATTGATTGGGCTGATGGGATTCTCCAAAGATTATCCCTTTATAACTTAGCCATGTTACCTGACACACACCCAGATAACACCACACATCAGCACATTCGTTTGACTAAATAGATCCCTTATCACTCCTTACGCCCTTCCCCTGGAATTGTGTTTAAGGTGGGAACACAAAAATGCTATTTTGTACACACACACACACACACAAACCTCGAGCAGCACTACAGAGGCTGAGGCTACAAGGCTGTCATGGCAACCATTCTGGAAAGGTGCGATTGGTCAAGGGGACGACGTGCAGAGAAATATTTGCTGAGAGGAAGTATGTAAATTCACTACACATAACAGAAACATGCAGTTAAAACACACAGGCACCCTGGGACACCGTTTGTTAATCATGGTTTTCTTCATAAGGGAGAAAAGACACTTAAAATGGGTGCATGCTGAATAATGAGTAAACAGACAAATATACACTGACAAGTCAGGGCAAACACTAATTAGTTAATGCCACAATATAGGAAGTGACAAGTTGGTTTATATGATCTTCAAAAAATACAGTAAGACATTTAATTAAAAATATGCAAATGTACTCAGAGTTTGGGGCCTATCAAATTCAACTTAACAGAGGAAAATCTTTTCTGACTACATTTCAATTACAGACTCACTGCACATTTTTCACCAGCTCCACTAAAACAGAGGGGGGAGATTCCTTCCAGTGCTCTGAAATTACACATCTAACGCAAGGTTCGCCTTTGACTAAATGACTATTGTTCTGGTTTCAGCACCACACAGACGAGATTAAACGTCACCATTATCAATTGTGATTAAAAAGCTCCAACCTCTTATGGAGCTTGACGAAAGACCTAATGAGAAAATGATTACAGAGATAAATATTAAACTTATAACACTTGTCATAATCACAAATTTTGTATTCCTCTGCAACAGAAAAACAATTAATTTCATCGCTTCTTACTTTCCATAAAACCTGACTGTGCATGGGTGTATAGGGATGTGCTGCATGTTCTGTGGTACAGTAAAAAGGGCAGTGTGATCATATCTCAGGCCCTTTCCCCCACCGCTGGTCCCTTGTGCCCAATTAGGGAGGAGAGAAAATCAAACCAGTCACAGCTAGCAAAATGATCGATCACGCTGACCCATGTGTGTAACATATATGTAACATGTCAGGCTATGAGCTGGGCTAATACATCAGCTTATACATGTGTTGACCCCAACATTCCCCAACAATCCCACCCTGACTGAAACATTTGGGCTGGGGATGGTTATGTAAACTGCCAATGACAAAACTGTCACTGTAACATGTACGAACAGTCAGCCTTGTATTGATATTTTAATGAAAATTTTTCCCTTTTTGGCACTTATTTTAATGACAATGAAAGACACTAAGTGGGTAAGTTTACACTAGTGGGATAAGGTTAAGATCTATGCAAATCAGCTACAGTCACTCAATACCCACATGGAAGTGGTATAGAACTATGAATCCCCCTACCTTAAACTAATTAATCATTCATACATCACATCTACATATTCAAATTACCTGAACCAAAGTCACTGCAAGTGGGGGAGGTGATGATACGGATGGTGGGAGGCTAAGTTGTGTGAAGAGAAAAAGGAGAAAGTAAAGCAAAATGAAAAAAAAGAGGTGGGGCTGCATTTATAGGCATACTGTAAAAAACTGTTTTGTTCTAGTGTCTTGGGTTCATCCTGGGGTCCTTAACACGTTCCAAGTAATGTTGCAGCTTGCAGTTAGCCTGTGACCGAGCAGTGCCGTCTACATTAGCACTTGGCTGCACCACTCACAAGAAGCTGTGTGCTGTCACAGCCATAGCACCAAAGTCTTTATGGCCACAGCTGACAGACTCCAACCTCTGCCCTATTAGTGAACATACTGGGAGCCTCTGTGCTCCTTTCTACTCAACTCTCTGTTCTTTCTGTCTCCGTGTGCCTCATCGGAGAGCCTTGATTAGGGCTTTGGGGAGCCAGAAGACAGAGAGCATGGTGACAGACAGAGGAAAAAAAAAATAAAAAGACAAAAAGGAGAGGAAAGACAAGCCAAAAAATGACAACCAAAAACAGACAAAAATAATTATTTTTTTCCTCTTAATATTGCAACACACCCAAAGTAAAAATATACATGGCTATGTGTTACATATTTATAGCTATTGAGAAAACTCCCAAAAAAAAAAAAAGAGAGGGGAAAGACAAAGGAGAAGAGAACTCTTCATGAAAGTTAAAAAAAAAAAAGAAAAAAGGCATTAGAAAGACAAATATGAGACTGGATGTAAAGTTGAGGAGTAATATGGTATATATAAACTATATAACATGTTCACGCTGCCAGTTTGTTCACAGGTCTTATGAATGTGGCCAGTATCAGATTTTGGTGTGAACTGGTCACAGTGCTGAACTGTAAACAAGAACAATAATAAAGATGTCACACATAGCACACTGTTGTCTGGAAGTAAACATGGAGGCCACTGAAGCCAATGTCTCACTTATAAGTTGGTGTGCAGTGGAAGCCAGAGAACTGGTGAGCAGGTTATAATGAGGACATGGAGACGAAGCCAAAATTTTCCTCTAAGTGTCTCCTGCTACTGCAGCATTGTGATGAATGTTGGTCTGGGAGATTGGGTCTGACGTACAAGTTGCATAAATACTGATGTGACTGTTCATGCTGAGATTACATTGTAAAAATATAATCTGGACTACATACAGTGTGGAAGTAGCCCGCATATGTGATTTGTGCTGCACAAAGTGTCGAAAACAAGATTTTAGCAAAAGAACAAAACAAAACAAAAACAAAATAAATCAAATGTGGATGACTTTTACTTGCAGTCTGAGTGTAGTCATGTAGTGAGAGGTAATGTTGCACATAGTGAGTACCGTGTTAACCTGCATGTTATTGATGTTTTGCTTGAACCCCCTGCCCGTTATCGCCTGCTGATACCCCCTGGGCTCAGCATATACAAGTTAATCTATGCATCCTGGAGGACTGTGGGGTCAAAAGGTCAAGGTGGGTGTGTAAATAGGTGGGTTTAAAGTTTATTGAGCCTGAGGCGTGTTTTAATAGACAAGTCTTACCATATATGTTTGATACACTGTTGATACTGCACTAATAGGTGTGTATTCTCCTCAAAACACATACTGATTCAACATTTTATCTGCAAGAGTCACAACAATTCATTGTAAGCTTTCTGATTTTGTTGTAGCGCTTTATGGTTGTTCCAATTCAGAATATTACATTCAACAACATATAAAAGCAACAGAAGCAGCAGAGAAAAGCAGTAAACCCCTTTCATTCAGCTTCAGAGGGTGCATAAACAGTGCAGATGACCCACATACAAACAGAGCCCATTTCACCCTTTAGATACAGTAGAAAGGTCGGCCAGCAGCGTGGTGGAAACTCCTGAAGGCTATATATTGGAGGAAGGGGATCTTGGGTGGGAGTGGGGGTAGTAAAGTCAGACTTGGCTGATGACTGGGTGGGCTGGTTGGCTGATGAGCAGTGAGGCTGGCTGTCAGTGTGAGCCTGTAATTGAGGGTGGGTGTGAGCTTCCCCCATGGATTCCCTATATGCTGACAGCTGCAGCACAGAACAGGCTGTTCACACAGAGCCCAAGTAATCATCATCTGCTCCCACAGTCTGGACTCCTGTACACCTCTATCTCTATCAGCATGCTTTCACAGATGAGAGCACGCACAGGTAAGAGTGTGGGAACAAATTGGACTAAAGCAACAAATGTGTAATTGTGAACACTCAATTGATTTTCATTCAAAATAACAGGCTACGACTTGGAATGTTAAAGCAAAGAGAATGTACAGTGAACCTAACAGCTCTATGACCATGAATGACTTTTCCTGAAGTAGCTGACCTATACGACTCACTTAAGAAGAGACACAAAGAGAAACATGTATTTCAAAAAGCCGTTTTGTTATGATATGAAAAAAAATCATTTTCTATTTTGATCCACAGCTGAATGTGGTTGGCAAAGTGTAGCTCTCCAGGGAGTCTGGGTCTATGATCCGGCAGTGCTGCAGGTTGAAAAGGAATTCACATTTGCTACTGCCTGAAATCTACTGCATCAATAAACCAGACTTAAATGTATTTCAGTTTATCATTTTTACAGCTCTTAAGCTGTCTCTTTCTGCCCCTGTCTCTCTCACTTATTTCGTCATGTCTTCTTGTCGAGGATGGCGAGGCTTGTGGCATTTCTTAAACCTTACATTCTAACTGTTCTATTCACTCCCACTCTCTGGCCTTTTTAAAAGTGACGGCATTGGAGACAAGCACTGTTGTATTGTTCTTGGTGGTTTTTGAGTGATCAGTATGCTTCCTCTGGCAGAAAAAGCTGCATGGTGCCCCTAACCTGCACTTGCGTGGGCACACACAAGTAGTGCTATTCCATGTAACTCTCTTGGAGAGCTCAGATCAAATCTTCTGCATGGTAGGTCACCAGGGCCCTGAGGACCCCTCACACTTGACACAGTTGCCCACAGATGTGGCCTGCCTGTGAAGAACACAGCAGTCACACTGGATCCATAGTTTTCATCAGGAGGCAAGGGAGCAGCAGCAGGGTCAAGGTTTGGACAGAACCAGAGACATGCTCCACTGGACCACACAGACGAGCTGCTGTCGCTCTAATTGGCTGCGGAGCAGAGTGAAAGCCCAATACACTGCACTCATATTAGCCTCGGCTTTAAGGACAATAGGAGCTGAAGGACCACAACAGCAAAGCAGACGAGAATTAATGATGGCCATTATGGCTGCCAGCAACCACAAACCGTTAATTTCAAACCAGGTTTTTTACAAGACAGGGATAATTAAGGGCCAAGTATGCCAGACTGCATCTTCTGGAATGTAATATTTCCGCTTTTAATGTAACACATCTGACAGTGTGTTTCCATTTTAGATCTCAACCCCCACTTCAAATCTGTCTTGACTATAGCTTTGGGCTATTTGGCAAAAACATTTATGTTCGTTTGGTTTAATACCTTAAATTAGCCCACGTCACACTGCTCTCAGTCTGACCTGTTTAATGCATCTTGACACCAGCAATTCTCTAACAAGCGTCTGAATGCGTGTAGACATGGGCTGTTTGATTCCTCTGCACTTCTCCTCTCCAACAGGGGAGTTCAAAGACTCATATTTCGATGAGGATATAAAAAGGAGTAGGAGAGCCCAGAGAGAGGGGGATTGAGAGAGGAGGGAGTGTTTTTTATGCTTGGAGTGAAATGATTTTAAGTAGTCTGTTTAAAGGGGTGATGTTAATTGCCACCAATTCCTCTTCTTGTTACTCTCTCTCCCCCTCTGTTTCCCTTTATGTGTATTGCGTCTGGCAAACCAATTTGCACAGGCAGCATCAAGGAATTTCTGTGCACAATCAGATAATACAGAGCATAGCCAGAAAGGCTGAGCTCTGAGTTAAGATAATAGCTGGATTTAAGGAAAATCTCATCACATGCTTTCTTCCTCACACCTGCAAGCGAATCAGAGATGCAACCAGCAGATGAACAATAAAGAGATTGGTGTCTGCTTGTGTGCACATTTATTTATGCATAACACACACAAAAAAAAAAATGAAAAGAGGAGACATTTGGTGGCAGATATGGAAGAGGAGTTTAAGTGTTTAGAAAGGAAAAGAAGCAAAGACATCCTGGAGATGTGATTTTGACAAGCGTACGACATTCACCCATTCTGACAGCCGACTTGGTGAGAATGACGTTGGTAGAAGAGCAGGAATGAATAAACTCCATCTGACATGGTGATGAGCCCTGACCTTTCAGGATGAGAGGAGGAGGATGTAGAGACAGGACTCACACTGCTGTGGGGGTGGCTGGGTGACACATACACAGGGTGCCCTCCTATCCTTTTCTTTCTGTGTGTGTGTGTGTGTGTGTGTGTGTGTGTATGCGTGTGTGTGTGTGTGTGTGTGTGTGTGTAGTTGTGCATCTCCATGCACAGACACATTCCCACGCACCGAGGTACAGTATATCTATGTTTGTCAGCCAAGAGCTACAATTCATTCAAAGATGACATGGGTCTAGTGTGTTCCAGACAAAGCGGGAGCAGAGGAATATTTAACCCAGCTTAGGGTTCATGACAGCCAGATGCTGCTCCCTTTGGCTCCTCAGCTTTGGAGGAAGGATACAGAAAAAAAGTGTTTGTATGTATGAAGGCAAAGAAGAGACAAAAATTGAGGTGAAAGCTGGCGTTATTTGTTATGAAGAAATACTCCCGCTTCAGGTGAAATCTGCAAAGCTTTATGGAGAATTCTCCGCTTCCATTTCTGTCTCACACTGATGCCATTCTCCTTCTCTGTCTTCTTCTCTGTCCCTCAGGCTGAGGGAGACATAACAGCTAGTGACAGAAGTTAAGTGATTCCCAAACCCGCTGTTTGCACAAAAACCCAGCAGCAAAACACTGTCCTGCACATGGATACTCAAGCATTAACACACACACACACACACACACACACACACACACAAAACCGATTAGGGACTACTACACAGTCAGCACTGTTCAAGCCACACGTGCATGCTGTCTATCCTCATGTATACTTATGCATATTTTTCATATTGTTTGCACATTCATCCACTTGAATGCGTTTTGGCTCCTGGCAACATCGCTCAAGAAAAATCCTTTTATGTGATCCGAAGTGGGCTTTGTCTCTGTGTGTTGTCTTGGTCTTCCTCTGCCCTTCTCTGTCTGTCTGCCTATTTTAATGCAGATATCACATCAAAGTCTCCATCCCACTCCTTTTTCCATCCCAATGTGAGATGTAGGAATAAATGTCTAGACTAGCCAGTTAGACTCTATAACATCTGAAGTTAAAACCACTTTGTCAGCAGCAGATGTCATACTTGGGCATTACTGCACACACACAGACACGGACATACACACAAGCACACACAGCACCCAAGACTGGCTGACTGCAAGAGCTGGAAATATCACCAGTAGTGGAGATAGACACATTGTTCCTTTAAAGATGCCGATTTTGTGTTGACTGAGCTGCTCCGCCACTGTGATCAAAGAGATGGGTGAAACTCTCTGAAAACTATTCATCTGCCCCGCGGAGGGAGAATCTGGTCAAAGGATTTAACTACTGACAGGAAGGGACTTGAAATGAGATGCTCTGCTAACAAAGCAACACATCTTTACAAGCTGTATATGAAATCAAAACATGCACATATATATACTCTGAATGCCAGCTTAAGCAAACAAAAGAATACAATGCAAAGTATTGAGAGGAAAGTATTAAAAAGTATAAACTCTTAATGTAGGCTTTGCCGTGGCTTACATCTACTGTGGTAATACAAGAACATTTGAGACCATTTATTGGGCATTTATGAGGCCAGTCCCACCATTAAAAAGGTTATTTGCCTGATAAAGAGTCTGCTGAGGTCTCTAGCACCAGTAAGAGCTTTGGCTTTTCCTTCCTCTTGTTAAACTTCTGACCTTCATGAGAGTTGTACATACACACAAGTTGCAGTCACACACAGACTGATGCCTGGGTGGGCTGGGTGACACTGTGGGTGCACAATTCAATGACCCTTAATTATGCAATAACACAGAATCCTGAGAATATTTTTCTCCTTTATTGTAATTAGATAGTGAATATTATGGCGAAAATTACACAATGTGCCAGTCAGGAAAATTGAGACGATTCATTTAGTCATTTGAGTCATTTAGTGATATTGGACTAAAAAGTAGAAAGGATTTAGATGGATGAAGAAATACAGAATTTTATAGCGGGTAGCACCAATTTTGCATTAGTTCATGTGGAAACCAAGTGAGAAAGAAACAAACACATTATTGAAAAGAAGATTGGAAATATCACTCACTGTGTTTTATTAAAAAGCAGCTCTTAAAGGTTGGTGAATTCTAATGATTATTCACTGTGCTGCAGATAGCAATGTTATTGTATACACAGAAACAGGAAAAGGCTTGGATGGAAAAGGGTTGAAATGCATGAAATAAAAAAAGGGTAAAAGGGAAGAAAAGCAGATAGAGAATGGAGAAGAAGATGGGAAGGCGTGATCCAAATGGATGAGGAAGTTTAAAAAGACTAAGACTATAATGCTGGGATGTGGTGGAAAAGGGGGTAAAGAAAACGACGGGTTAAAAAGACCAGCTGTCTATTTGTCTGCCTATAGTATGTCTATCCTCCGTACTGCTCTCCGTCTGTCTGTCTGTCTGTCTGTCTGTCAGACAGCAGACACACAGCCTCTGCTGTAAGCTGTCACTATGACATGTGTCACATTCTGATGCCACATCCCCATTGTGATCTTATTGTCTGAATGACAGCTTGTTCTCTCTGACATCAGCAGGACACACACACACACAAACATATATATCTACAAACACACGTATACATACAATGAGGCTTTCCTCTGTGTTTGCCCTGAGGTTGAATACGTCACAGCCTTAAGCAGTCTGTGTATGAATACAGTTTCAGCCCCTGGAGTTTCTGAAGACAGGGAACAAAGTAAATGCTCAATAGCAATAGTGTGATCCCATGACAACTAAAAAAGACATTTAAAAATCTACCAATATTTTGTGCCTTTTAATTATTTTTTTTGCTGTTTTTGGTGTTGACAGATTGACAGTCAACATAATGATGAATTTACTGCAGCATTGCCATCAACAACCTCTACCAACACCAGCTGTACGTCATTGTGGCAAAGTAATAATTAAAACAACAGATCCAGGGCTTGACAAAAGGACTGGCCAATTGCCTGTGCAAAGTTAAATGCCACGTCAGTCTTGTAATTCTAGAAACTCACTGAGCTGATGATGGAAGTAGCTAAGGAGTGACCTATCTCATGGCTTTCTCATCACTGTTGAGAGCTGCATGTGTGCAGTACTAATCGGCCACTTGTGAGAAAATGGCAGCAGGTAAAAGACGATTATGAGCTGTAGTGCAAGCAAGCATTTCAATTATCCTGGAAAAGGGAGTTTAGTTTGGCGGTGTTAGAGGATATGAGCGAAACTTCAATTACATACATATTGTACACTTTGCTGCAGGTTTGAGAGAAAGATCCATCTGTCTGTCTGTCTGTCAGACAGCAGACATACAGCCTCTGCTGTAAACTGTCACTATGACATGTGACAGCATTTTAGGCAAGTGGAAAAAAACCCAAAAAATATTAATGTTGAACCCTGGAATGTCTGCAAAAAAGAAAAGAAAAAAAAGATCTTAATCAGATGCAGCACCAAGCACCGCTTTTCAGCTTTTCAGTTAAAAAAACAGACTGAAAATGGGAAAACAAATGGGCTTACAATTATTTTTTACTGAAACACACTTTTATAGCACCTTTCCTGGTATGAAAGACAGACAGCACACCCACATACTGTATGCACACACACAAAGGAAAATACTCTCATAAATGACAAGTTGCAAACATTTGGCCTCTCAACTCACTGAATGGCAGTAATTGTGTGTTGGAGCCGAGTGACTGACAGGGTTTGAGAGGCAGAATAGAGTGCGGAGGAAAAGGTCGCTTCGCTCGTTATGACTAGCAGGTAGCGGCGGTTTGGATGCACCAGCTGTGATTGGCCATTGAGCTCCAGCCTTCTTGATTCTTGTATTGTTTCTGATGTAGAGCTGGGGATACACTGAGGCATACTGACAGCTTCATGCGGAGAACCACTTTGTGTGTGTGTGCTCCCAGTGGATGTCGTGAGTCAGTGTTTCAGAAGGCTCATTGCCGTTTGACGCCTACTTCTCCAGCTAAACGGGTTTGCTTTTCAAATGTCAGACCATAGTGGGAGAGTGAGGCGGCCCCCGATGAGACTGATTATTTTCCTAGAAAAATGGAGCAGAGGGGGGAAAAAGAGGAAAACGCAGAGAGCAAGAAGGAGATGATGACTGCTTTCCATTATTAACCTGGCTCATTCTACCAACTGAGGAAATAGTGAGGCTCTCTTGTTCTGTTGATCGATCCCTCTGTTCTGGGAAGATCGCCAGCACAATACACTCTCTATCTCTCCACCTATCTATTCCTTTCTGTCTATTTTAGCCCTCTTCTTTTTATCTGTCTGTCTGTCATTTGGTTTCTATTATGTTTTCTCAGATAATTGCTTTTCACTGCAGATAATTCTTGGAGTGAAATCCTTCGCCAATGAACAAATTGTCATAAAAAAAAAAGTTATAAGTTCCTACATTACAGTCCCTGTGAAATGGAATCCAGAACTCAATTCATGGCATGTGATAAAAGCGATATATGAGCAGGAGTTTTGCAAGTTGAAGGGTGAGGGTGTGTGTCATCTTGATCGTGCTGCTCGCCAAGAGTCCAAAGGCAGCAGCTGATTATACACGCTTTAAGGTCACAGCAGTAAAACCCAAAGAAGCACTGATGAAATATGATTTGAGTCACATACATTTATTACTCTACTTGCTGTAACTTACTGGGACCACTGGCATTTAATTGAAAATGCTAAGCATAAGGATTTCAACAACAGTACATCTCGCTGTCTTTAATCTGCTTCTGCAGTGTAGACAAAGTGAGAAAAAACTTCAGTGTATGGTGGGTTGGAAAAAAAGCCATGAGCTCTCACCAGTAAATTAAAACATTGTACTGCTGGGCTTGTAATGAGACAATAAAGTTCACAAGACATGGAAAAAAATGAAGAACAAATTCTTTATAGCTCTAGGTTTCTATTAAGGCACTTCGTTTCTAAAAAACTGTACGCTCATTAAAGTATTTTATAGAGCAAATAGATACATTATTTAAAAGGTGAGAAGAATATGCTGTTTGTTGTGTTAGTGCTAAAAGCAATAACAGCACACTAGTTAAGTGACACATTTACAGTGGTGATATCTTCAGTTCTCATTAAACAGCTATAGTGACTGTAGACATCAAAAATATGACAAAGCTTTCCTTTGAACAGAGGACAGGATACAGTACTGGTAGAACTGAGCAAAGAAAGAAAGACCTCAAAATGCCCACTTTCTGTCTCATCCAAGTTACATATCTGTGTTTGATGATTAAACCTCAGAGCTGAGGAAAAGCAAAAAAAATTACTCAAACCAAAACACACAGGAAGTGCATAGTTTGTTGCACTACTGTATACGCATTTGTATCACAGCACGACTAAAGAATACATTATGTACTGTTGTGTTTGTGTCTAATGTTGAGGCAGTCTGTCTGCTGAAGAGTGTAAAGGATTCATGAGACAAAGCTCAGAGCAGAAGGGCCATCCCTCAGAGTCAGACATTCATCACCCAACACGCAGTAAGTTACTTTGGTTTGATTCCAACTTCATAATGCAAAGTGACAAAGCCAAGTCAGTGCTAGAGAGAGTGGAAACTTGGAGAGTATCAGACACCCAGGAGAATCCTCCACAACACGACACCCATCACACACACAGTCTCCGCCTTCCACAAATCAGTGAGGAAGTGTGTGTAAATACTCCCCTCCCATGTGGTCAGCGCAACAGAGACAACATTGTCAATGTCTGAGCGCCCTGTTATATGGAGGTGTTGACAGGTAGCACTCCTTCAGGACTTGTGCGACCACAACAAACTTGAACAGTGCACACACAGGCGTGTGCGCACATACAGGACGTGACGTGACAGACTGAGAATCTCAACGACAATGTGGGATCCTCGGCACATCAATAATGCAGCGCCTTTGACAACTGGAGGAATCAAACTCCCCTCACGGTCTCACTCCATCATCTTTCTCTCTCTCTCTCTTTCTCTTCTCATGTCACCATCTCTTGCTCTCAATCCCTCCATCCATCTCTTCTCACTTCGTTACCCTCTCCTCTGCTACAGCATGAAGACAGAGCGTGAATTAAAAAGCAGGCAACAGGAACAGAAGAACTGCTGTTGTTCATGCAACTTTGCTAGATGGTATCTAGAGTGACAGAGCAACACATTTGGCCTTATGGGATACGAACACGTCTAAACAGATGAAATAGATATGAGCGCTTATAGAATAGGTTACATGTATGCGTGTGTATCTGCATCTACAATAAATGCATATTTGTCTGAGCTGTTAGCTGCAGGCGTGTAGTTCAGTCATTTAGCCTCCTTGTCAGCAATATAAACAGCCACACACACACGCATGCACAGCAGAGTGTCTGTCATAACCAAAGAGCAGCATCTCATGGTGGCACAGCAGCCGTCTGTAGCCATGACAGATGAGAGCTGCTGGAGACACTGGAGTGTGTACATACAGACACAGAGAACAGAGCCAGAGGCCTGCTGTGTTTGGTTGTCAGTGCTATGGCTGTCACCAACTGCCATGCCATTGCATAGCCACATAAATCTGTATTGTCTGGTGAGTGTGTGTGTCCGTGTGTGTCCTTCCTTGTCCTTTGCACTTTCCTACATTTGTCAGCAAGAGATGAAGATTAAATCCAGTTTATTACAATCTGGTTTTTGTCTTGAGCCTTCACTTTTATTGGCAGTTATGTTTGTCCACTCAAGTCAAACACTAAAATTTTAAACACAAAAAAAAAAGCACTTTTTTTCCCAAATCAGTTTTTTTATGTTAATTTATTGGGTGTATGTTTACAGTCTTTATGGTGTTTGTATGCATGTACTGTGGTACAGTGCATTTTTAATGATGTTTTAATCTTACAGTTTTATCTGTTACTTTTGTGTGATTGTTCTTTTATTTTGTGAAGCAGTGTGCAACCTGTGGCTTGAAAATCACCACACAAATAAACATATTGTTTTAAAATGATAGCTCAGATAGAACAGGACACCATAGCTTAGATGATCATATTCATCAAACTTATTTTCAAAATGAAATTGAGGTAAATGTTAAAATGACATAAGAAAGGAGTCAGACAACAGGTAGACTGAAGTTTAATGTTTGTTGTCCAGTTTGCAGCCTCAAGAGGATATTCAGTGGCTAAACCATTATTATCTCTAATAGTAGTGAAAATGACAAAGTAGAGAGCCTCATATTGTTACTACCCATAATTCTCCTTTCATATTGATGTTGTCTCGAGAATCAATCATATTCCTGTCCACTCACTGTTCTCTGTGACTCAGACTTTAACTTTCTCTCTCACTCATTCCACAGTTCCTTCCTAATGGCCAAAACACAGTCAACCATGTGACTGGTCACAAATGCTAATGGTGCGTGGCTAACGCAAGTCTCTCCTTTTTTCTCTGAACAGTTCATTCTAACTGCTAAACCTGCGATCTAAATGGGTTTGACAAGCGTGCACACACACAAACACACACATACCTCACAGACATCAACTCATCCATATAATGCTGACAGCCAGTATTGCTCTGCAGAGAGATATTACTTAGCTGTATTGCATTGCTTGCACTTGCAGCAGAGAAAAGCATATTACTCACAAATGTCATTTAGGTGAGAGACTTTGCCTGGCTGCTCCAGACAAGCTGTGTGGAAATAGTTTCCTTCTCAGTCTGTGTCCTGTGACCAACTGCCTGAGTGCACTGTGTGGCACTCACACAAGTCACCACAGTGCTATTTAGCGCAATACCATTTACTTAAAGTGAAACAAATTTTATTGAAGGTTTTTTCAGGCCACCATTTTTGAGCAATTGCACTCTGCTTGATGTTATTACAAATGTGCAAAAAGCCGTGCATGGCTAAGTTTCAAAAGAATTTCTTTCCTGCTGTGATGGCAGTGGTGTGTGTCATGGGGGTTGTGCAGGGAATTTGGAGTGGGTGGAAGGGAGGTTTTATGAATTCCCTTACATTCAGACACACACACATGCTTTCCCTTGCCTTTGAAGGGAAGCGTCACGCGTGATGCCACAATCTCCTCATGAAACGGGAAACCACAAAAGAGGATTGGTGCGTGGAGGAAGGAAAGAGACACTCTAACCCCACCCCTCCCTTTGCTCTTTCTTATTCACCCCTAAATGCTGGCAGGACTGGCCCACAGACAAAGAGGGTTTGCCATCACCCCTCCTATTTGTGTCTCTCCCTCATTTTATTTTATTTTTATTTTTTCACTTCTTTTTCTCCTTCACTACTTCTCTCTGCTCAACCCATATGCTGCCACTGAAATCCCATCATTCTCTTCATCTTTTCTAGTTGCGTTTTTGCTACTTCCCTTCACTGTACTGTTAACCTTCCATTAGCAAGTCTAATGTCACACTTTCCTGACTGCCTTTTGCATAGCTCCCCGCTTTGCACTTTCCAGGCACTATGACAATGTTTTCCTCAAGCCCCATTAGTGTCTCCTCACACCGCTAACAGCCATGCAGCTCACAGGGGGATGAGAGGGGGAGGAATGAAGAGGAGGATTACAGGGGGACAAGGGACAGTGGGTGCAAGAGAGGGGAGTGCACTGGGTGAGACTGGAGAGAGCAGGCTGGGCCGACAGGCTTGCCAAGAGAGAGAGTGGAGA
This sequence comes from Apogon hyalosoma, assembly GCA_037367295.1. Taxonomy (NCBI): domain Eukaryota; kingdom Metazoa; phylum Chordata; class Actinopteri; order Kurtiformes; family Apogonidae; genus Apogon; species Apogon hyalosoma. The sequence goes on along the minus strand of JAPQRP010049510.1, from coordinate 21,157 downwards.
GGGATTTAAGGGAAAGGGAACGGGGGCAAAAGGGGAAATGGTAAAATAAAGAAGGATAGGGCGATGCTGCCGGGGGAGGGGGAAAGGAGGGAGTTGGACTGGGAAGACTGGGGGTGGATGGGCCCTTCCAATATGGCTGTTTAGCAAACAATATTTGCATAGAACCGATGCAGATGGAGTTCTGTGTCACAGTTATTTGCATACATTTGCATAAAATTAATCCCTTTACCAATCTCTGCAGCGACTGTTTCTGATGCAGAAAATAAGTCAACAAAAATGAACTGATGCATCCAAACAAAGCAAACATACTGACACAGACGCAGAACAGGAGGAGTTTGGACTAGTGTGTGTGTGTGTGTGCGTGTGTGTGTGTGTGTGTGTGTGTGTGTGTGTGTGCGTGTGCGTGTGTGTGTGTGTTGGTGCATTTGTGTTAATGTGTAAAGCCATCTGCAGACATTGGAGGTCATTGATGGATTGTTTGACAAAGCAAAGGGCTTTCCTTTGGCAGATAAAGCTGTTTTAATTTCTTCATAATTTTCCCTGTTTGTACTCATAGAATCTGAATATAGCCTAGGCCCCAAACAAGTTGTTAAAACTCTCTTAACATTTAGATTTCTCTAGATTTTTGACCACTGGACCATAGTAATTCAGTTCTGGTTCCAAGATACCACAAGAACACAGTGATATATATCTAACTTCTATGTCACTCACTGTTCTAACTATGAAATCCAATTTGTAGATTCCTAAATTACTTTCATCAGTGATTAACATTGTAATATGAACACATCAAAGTAGCTGGGCATTGTAGTAATTACAGGCCCAAAGAAATGGTTGGAATGGTATGGACATTTTCATTCCACTGGTAAATATTCATCCATTCCTATATTTCAAGCGTGCAACACATTTAAAAAAAAAGTGTGTAAAAAAAAAAAAAAGTGTAAAAAAAGCATTTTACACTTGTGATGCTGCCATTTCTTTTCACAACACCAACTGTTTATGTTTCAGATGGAATGAAGATGTGCAACAGTGTAGAGTATTTCTTGTCACATTTTGTGTTTAATGATACAAACATCAAATAAAAATACTTTTAACTTTCAATGTAGAAAAGCATTATTAGCAGCATTAATTCATTATGTTTTATCTGCAATTAAAATATCTGTTTTCACCTCACAAAGCAAAGTATAGGGATATAATCTATAATCTTGGAGGCTCCTTAAACTGGTACCTGTTATTTACTTTTCTAACCCAAGATCACTCCAAGACACATCCAAGGAGATGTACTTTTCCTTCCGATTGAATTCCATGAGACTTGGCATATAGAAAAAAGAAAGAATAACGACATGAAAGATTCTTTCACTAATCATTTTATCCTGGAATCAATTAAAACTACAGAGCATGAAATAATGCAGATCCTGCTCTCAGGCCGAGTGAGCATTGATCAAATACATTTGGACAGTTTGGTATTAGGTTTTGTGTATGACTGTGTGTGTTTGCAAGAAAGGCAAAGACACAAGCAAGAAACAGACGAGAAGTGTGTTTATGATTGTGTTTCTAAGATTGTGTGCCCATCAGGGTGTGTGGCCATTGATCAAAGACTGAGCCCCAGTTTGCTGCTGAGGAGAGGAGCCAATTGATCAGAAATGGCTGTAATTGGAATCTAAATAAGACCTGCAGCATTGATCCCATCTCAGTTCTCAGCTCCTGGTTTCTGTATATGCAGGTTTTCTCAAGGTCAGACAGCCCATCTCTTCTAACACCTCCACCACCACTTTTTGCTTCAGTAATTACTAAAGTTCAACTCTCACATCTAAACTGTGAGTAACTTGGATGATTGACTGAGCAGCCTACATTTTATAATAAGCTGCCTGCAGTTTTTCTTTTCACTGCTCCACCTACTCAGTGAAATGGAGTAATTAGCCAAAGTAGCAGAGACTGGTTGCAAATGCCAAACGTTTTTAAGACTCAAACAATAGAGCAAATCAAGGTGGTGGTAAAAGCAGTGTTGCAGAGTTACTGGTGCCTGGTCCACAGGCAAACACACAATCACTACACTTTCCCCTACAAACAACCTTTGCCGGCAAGATAAGAGCTAAAATATGGGATGTGTGAGTCCCCTAGTGAGAGCAGCGTCATGAAGACAGAATGCAGCAAGTAGCAAATGGCCTTTACACTGTGAGTGTTTATTACTGTGAGCACATGCATAGGTGTCTTTAAATGGTCATTCATGTGTATCCGCAGACATAAATGCAATGAGAAGGAATAACTTTACATTGGTGTCACACATTTAAAATGCATTATTGTGTCATCCCAGTCATTACCATATAGACAGATATACATTTAGATCTAATACATCTAAACATGTCCTTCAGAATACTCATGCATTCACACATGTTTTCCAGTACAACCAATCAAAACAACATTAGCATTGCAAATATCAACTCAGGGGTAACCTGTAACCTTTAGCTGTTCCTCTACATGAACACTGGCTTCTCTAATTACAGTTCTGTTACACTAAAATGTCTATAATTAAGAATTCATGTCCTTAACCTGAATATGCATATTTAAACGTCAGTATAGAGAACAGCAGAATCAATCAGCACACAGTCTGTAAGAAGACTGAGAGGTAGACTGGGCAGAACAGAGTCTGCTTGGGTTTCCATGCATATATTGTGTGGGAAATTAGACATATTGCATGCACTGTGTGTCATATCGACAGAAGTCATGGCTGAGTTGTACAGCTCCATGTTACAGATCCTCCAAACATAAAGGATGACCCTGATTTGGAGATTATCAGAATATGGATATACTGGCTTTTTAATAATTCATATGTTTGTGCCTGTGTATGTCTGCTTACACGTGTAGATTTGTGTGTGTATGTGTGTGTGCGTGTCAGCTGTTCCTCAGCCTCAGCGGGAGAGCTACTTGAGTCCTAATGAGGCTGTTAATTAGTGTACATCTCACAAGTGTGTCTTTTACAGTACACACACACACACACACAAACACATCAGTATACAAATACAAAGAGGACAAAAAAGACAGATGGACAAAAGCGAGTATACACATCGGGCAAACATCACTTTTCTATGGAGAGGAGAGTGTATTCATATGAGATGTGTGTGTCTACTGTGTGTGTACTGTATGCATGTGCCTGGTTGACTGTGTTGAAGAACGCTGACCAGCAGGAAAGATGTTGCTGGAGGCATTTCTCAGTGTGATGTAAGCTAACATTCCCATACATAGAGAGAGATGAGCTGGAAGTGAAGGCAGTTCTGAGCCTTCTGCCATCTTTGCGCTCCACCACCTGTTTACACACAATCAGTACTCACACCTACTGCTGCTGTCAATGTCAAGACCCGTACCGCTGAAATGTATGCTTCTCATTTTTATGTTATTTTTGTTAAGGAACCGAGTAGCATCCAAATATTGAGTCAGATACTGCATTTGATGCCTGGGCATTTTGAAACTTCTCAGTGGATTTTGTAATCGGTTCCTACGGGCCCTTCGGTCATACAAAAAACAACAGAGCTCAGACAATTCAATTCAATTTCAGTCACAAATGATGAAATGTCAAAACTGGGGCAATGGGGTGTTGGTCTGAAAGGAATATCATAAGGTAAGTCTGTTATTCTGAGACTGAGCCAAATCAAATGAGATTTTCACATTTCTACATCCGGCATTAGATGAACTAGTGCTTTTCTCCTCGCAGATACCAGCTTGGATGCGCTGCCTTAAAGTATTCATAAAGGCTGAAGACAAAAAGTGTGCTAATATTTATTTCATGCTGTCTGTGTGTTTGACAGACATTTCTCAAGTGTGAGCTCATGAGACAAACATCAGTGAACAGTGAAATCCTGTTGGACTAGAATCGATTGTTTTCAGATATTTTGGATCTGGATAAAATTACACACTGGCACCATCAAAAAAAAGAGAGAAATGAAATGCACATACTGAAAAACACACAAGACAGAAAATAAAATGTACAATGTGACAAAAACAACACAATGTGAGATAACACATTTTCATCTCTCCACTCCAGCATTCTTACTTGCCCACAATCTGTCAACAACAAAGCACAAGTGACTTCTAATAATATTTTAGATACAATCATGTGTCCCAAACAGCACATTTATTACCCCTCTGTGTTTGAGAAGGAAAAAAACAAAACAAAACAAAAAAGGCAAACAGTAAATTCTAGCTGTTAAAGTGCCTGTGAGTTCAGTACCAAGGACAGATCCCCATTTTCCGAGCTGCGGTTCACTAAGAACGTTTCCACTTTTGGGGGATTTGTAAAGGCCAGACAGGCTCATGTATAAACTTCAGAGGCTGGACAATATAGAAATTTTGTGAAATGAATTACATTTTGCAGCATGACCAGTTCCGGCTTAATGCCTATAAATGCAGCACACAAGTCTTTTCTAGTTCAGAAATGAGAAAGCTAGTATTACTGTGGAACTCTGTGGGTGCACTGAAAACACACTGGTACTGCTGTCACCACTATAAAATCATATAAGAAGAGCCAAGAGCCATTCTGCCTCTTAAAGCATTATATATGGGGAAAAAGATCAAGAGAGGCTGTGTAATAGCTCTCCTGGCTCAAACGATTATTATCCAAACATGATACACAGAAATGAACACTAAAAATGTGAGTATAGATGAGATGGTACTAACCTTTTTCAGCTGTTCCAAGAGAAAGCAGAGAAGAAAAAAAGAGACAAATGGCTTATTACAAACAAATGCTTAAGCTCTTACCTTTAGCCCTTAGATGTATTGTAACAATGTTTTTTTTTTTATTAATGTGTTTATTTCAGTAAGATATTGATAGGAAATAAATAAAATAATCCCAATATAACAAGTGCCCAAAGTATTGTGTTCTTTTTTGTGTGTGACAAACAGTGTGACACCCTAATCACTCAATGTGCAGGGATATGGAGGGATGTGTCACACTGCTGGCTTCATCAATCTTGATCAATCAATGGTCCTCTGTTACATAAAAGGGGACTATTACTGGGGAATACAGATGTAAAAGGACAGGGTGCGCTCAGTCTTAGACTTTATGCTAACCTGATGACACTCAATTCAGGTTTGGATTAAAACGATCTATGCTACTTTATGTACAACTCAGACCAACATGCTTGTCATATGATTGTGACATGTAGTGGGGGGTGCAGGGGAGTGTTAAGTGACGTTTCCCCTGTACTGCCATGCCTTCCATGACAACTTTTGAGCTCAAGCTGTGCATTAACTACAACCGTATTTTTGTAGATCTTTTGATTCCCATGTACTGTCCTCCTGTGCCACTTTGAAAAGTCCTCTCCCCTTTGCCACCCTGTGGAAAACTGTGGAATCTTTCAAAATTCATTCATTTTCCAAACTGCTTAGTCCTAAAGAGGGTCGTGGGGGTATCAGAGATTAACAACCAACAGGCGAAGGGTCATAAATGCTGAACATGTCACCAATTCATCACAGGGCTGACATATTAAGACGAACAACCATTCACTTTCATATTCATACCTATGGGTGATTTAGACTGACACATTAACCTATTAAGGTGCATGTCTTTGGACGGTGGGAGGAAGACAGAGTACCTGGACAGAACACGCAATCTCCACACAGAAAGGCCCACACTAGGATCAAACCCGGTATCTTCTTGCTCTGAGGGGAAAGTGCTAACCACCACACCACCATAGCACGACCTTGATATATCAGTCAGACTTCAATACAAAATGAGCACAGGGTCATAACATTTTCTTCTGTGTGATCTTTCTTAAATTTCTGTGCTTTGACTCATCACTTACTCCTCTTACTGTTCCTAAAATCCAGATTCAATACAATAAGAGACATCCGCTCACATGTAGCTACATATAGCAATTACCTGTTCACAGGCTTTACAATTCTACTCTATTTCAGTCAAACATGGGGGTTAAATATGAGATTGAGAGGTTTTGTTACTGATAGCTGATTTTTTTGTCAGATGCATATCTACTGCTCTTCTCTGTGGTTCAACACAGAAATATCATGGTAACTCTTGTAACTGTCATGTTTTAACCTCTCGTTTCCATAATGACATGAAACAGCATGTAATCACCTATCAGCACAAGAATATTTGAATTTTTAAACTCTGGCACTTTAGCCCTAATTTCTGCCTCCTGCTGGTTTACAGTGAAACAAAATGCTAATGCACATATATCAGTGAGGTCACTTCTAAAGGGGTCTGATAAAAATGTTCTCATAACATGGACAAGCGCCAGAACTGTAGCAGAGATACGCTATTCCCTGCGTACTTCTTTTCACATTTACTAAGATATACACTCACAGTCAGATACTGTATGTTCACATACCGAGGAACGCTCAAACACATACTCACAATCCCTCCCCCACTCTTCCACTTCACTGAAACTGTAGTAGTCTGCCCTTTCCGCATGGCGCTCCGCCAGCCACGCACAGCACATTTACCAGTGTGTGACCCTGCACATGCTGAAAAAGGATGCATTTAACCTCATGCCCTTTTCTGGTGATGCCCTCTCATAGAACCTCATTCTATGTTGAATATGAACAATCACCACTCCGCAACATTTGGCTTGCAGAAATGCTGCAGGAATGTTGCAACAGATCTATGGAAATTACTCTGTGTGTGTGTGTATGTGTGCTAGAGCTTGTGTATGTCATGAGCTCACACGCATACAAAAATTCAACATTTCTTTCAAGTGTGTCTTTCTATTCCCATCTGTAAGCTGCGATGGATTCTTTCCTGGTGTGGCGTTCTATCAGGGAGAACATCAATCTGCGAGACTGACATTTAATCCCAAGCCTGGGCAGGTAGAGAAACACACACATACAGTATATGCACACAAATCAGACACACACACAAACACAAATCAAACCCCAAGCATAAATGTGCGGACACAGGAGAGTGGCGAGGATGTGAACTGAACTACTACAGGAAGTACAGCGTGTGAAAAATAAAGCTATAATAAAGACAGAGGAAGAGGCTTGGAGGGAAAATGCTTCCTGCATCAATCTATTGGTTGCGACTTTGACAGAATGGCTCAGAGATACAGGTGGTCAAGGAGAACGAGGAGCTGATGTATAGATGTCAGCAGTGAGTTTCTCATTGCCAGGTATTCGGTTGACATTTGAGCCTCATCATACCAGGCATCTCTTTGGCTCTGTGGCCATGGCCACCGCTCTTCTCCCGCCATGTGACCAAATCAATTCCTTCTGTTCTCCTTTAGTCTTTTTGTTCTTGAGGTTTTTTTTTTCTTCCCTCCATCTTTTCACCATCTCAATCGTTAATGCTCATTGAGGAAGTCATTGCGGTGTCCTCATTAGCAGCGGTGTCATTTCCTCCACAAGTACTTAGCTTTTTCCTTCAATGATGATGACTTCTTTTAATAAGGTCATGCTGAAATATCTTTGTGAATGTGTCCGTCTAGTATTGTGTGTGCTTTAATTCTGAACATATCAGAGTAATAAATGATGATATTCCTGTCAGAATTATCAAATGTATTCATAAATGCATTGCCACAAAGGGAGGAATAAAGTACCAAATTTATGGTAGTAAAAGATCAAGGTTAAAAAACCTGAGGAACTGAAGGACACAAAACCAGCAGGGTCCTGTAATCAATTTTAATTAGCACGGTGCATCACCTGAAGTCATATTTTAGACAGCACTGGAGCATGGTCTGTCAGGGAGCATGGCCTTTCCTGCCATACACTGCCAACCATCTCGCTGTTGCAATCACAGCAGCACCCCGGTAACTATCCAGTCACTGTCATTATCATGCCTTTGTCCTGTGACTGTCCTATTCATCAAATCACATGACACTGTCGTTGTAAACATGTCACAAGTGACATGTCACTTCGAGCTGCTATGTAGAGAACAAACTCGTATGTCTGCAAAAACCTTCATCCACCACATAAACCAAGTCTCAATAGTAGCTAAAGTCGATGATTAAAAGATAATGAAAGTAGATCTGCACCACAGGCGGAAAATCTGCAACCTGCAATAACTTTATTCAATATTGCAATAAATAAACGAACTTCACAGTCGGCATCAAATTGCCACCAATTAATCTGAGGGTGGTGTCCATCTAACTGGGCTTTAATTGATTCGCCATGTGGTGTGAATGCATAGTGCATGTACCCAGGAATTCATCCGTTTCCATACGAAGTGTGTGAATGATGTGTGTAAATTAAATTATTTGTCTTTGTATTTAATGGAGTCTTTTTCAATAAGTTCCTCACATATGCTCATAATGATGGCAATGAAAATGCTACTTATTGGTCAGTAATAGATAGAAATAAAATCTATTTTTTATAGTGGGATAAAAAATCCTGCTGTGAGAACATTGGAGAGAAGAAGAACAAATTCTTTACCCAGCCAGTCTATGTACCTTTAAGATGATTCAGTAATTAGCTGCTTAGATAAAAACGCCTTCACATCTGATACTACAAAGTCAAATTACTGCTCAGAATAAAATTTGCATGCAAGACTGTTGCAAAAATAAAGTGCTCAGTAATTTGGCTCTGGTAGATTGATTGATAAAGGTTACATTACAATTATGTACATGACTGAAAGAAAACCAAGGTTAACATTTTGTTGTAAACAAACACACCAAGACCTCATATATCAAAGATCAACCAGATCTTTTTTAGGTAGACAGCCTCCGCACATAAACAAACACCTAGTCAAACTGATTTCTCTTTTGGTTTGTGGAGAAAGAAAGTCACATTTTCCTTTTCCACCACATACATTCATATGTTTTGTGAAATTTAATGAAATGTCTTCCATCCTACACATACATCCCACATCAAGTAGTTTAATGTAGAGGGTTGTTCTTTCACACATGCTGGTTTTGTGTTGGACCAAAGTCAGCTTACTGGTATTTGAGAACTACCGCTGTGACTCTTTGACACAGAAAGCTGCCAATCAGCTTTTTTTTTTTCCTGAAAAGGACTCAAGAGGAAAGAAAATAAGAAGCCCTCAAAAATCCACTCAGTTACTGCAGCTAAAGCAGTAACCACGGCAGTATTTGAGTACTTTTGCACTGCATTTTTTAACACATCATGCACTTTTCTTTTTTCATTTTTATTTGTCAGAAAGATAAACACCCCACTCCCAAATGAAATGTAGATGTAGTCTTGAATTTAGGTGTTGATAAGTGCTACTCCATAAGATACTGTACATATTAATGAGTAGATATGCAGCCTGTTGAGCGCATCACCAACCCACATGTGCTACCTCCCACTGCAGCGCGATTAAAACACTGATTGATTAAATAGAAAGATGTGACGTCTCACTGGTAGAGTGACAGCGACCAGGGATGAAATCTGTTTCACTGTGATGACTGACACGTTGGGTGATTAGACAGCATGCTTATGACAGCTGCACAGGTAGGCATGTGCATACAGGGACACGACACACACATAGTCAGCTTGTGTGTGTGTGTGTTACAGTGCAGTTTAATCAAAAGAAGGCTGGCAGCTGCAGTCTAATACCGCTAACTCCCCCAGAACCTACAAAATACTACAAAACTCCCCAGCAGCTAACATTTTTATGAAAACCCATGTGTTTGTGAGTGAGTGAGAGATTTTTGCCCTCAGGCTTTTCCTCTGATAAACAGTTGTATTAAAAGATTTTACCCCCATGGACACACATGAAGATTAAAACCCTCAGACACACCGATATACCACCAAACACACACCACTGACGGTTAACCCCATAAAACCTTTTCTAAGCACATATCCCCCCTAGAGAGAATCCGTTAGCAGCACAGCTTTGTGTTAACGTACCTGTACAGACAGTGATGGTTGGAGAAAAGATATATAAACGCCATTACTAGTTACTACCACTGATGTAGGTGGCAAGTCAAAAGGAGCTGATCATGCAAAAGAGGCGAATACATACAAGAAATAATGACATTTATGATGAGGGGGAAAAACACACTCAAATGAACTCACATATAGAAGCAGAGACAATACTCTGACAATATTCAGTATTCATGCACTGTCTCTTTAGCGGTCATGTATATGTATGAAGAAATGGCAATAAGGCTTTGGGACAGAGGGAGTCACTGAGGGGGACGTTAAGTCTCTTTATAGAGACTGTCACAAAGTCCCAATCCCCCACATTAGGAACAAAATTGTCTTTTTATTGCAGGCAATTCATTTCACATATCTATCTATGCAGTTCAACCTTACATGAATCACTGTCAATTTTAATCTGCGCTGAATCTTTGGGATAAAAATACTGTAAGTAATAGAAGAATTTCTTCCTCCTCACATTTGTTATGGGTTTCTGTAAGACACCAGCACATTTTTTCTTAATGATACGCAACTCATTTCTTTTTCACACATTTAGTTTTTTAAAGCCCACATCATGCAAGACATGAAAAAAAAAACATTTCCCTAAAGGTTCTGTTAACACATAATCACATAATCACCCTCTTGCTGTTGTTCACACATTTCTAAAGACAAGGTGCAAATTGAAGCGGCGTTGCGTTTCCTCTCAAAAGTCTGGCACGTTCCATGAAAACAGAGCCCAAACAGCTAACACATTAGCGATTATTAAACTGTGTGAGAGACAAAACAGAGTCGGCCTGAGATGTTTAGACTCGCTCTTAAATATACTTCAAAATACACAGTCACCATGTGGAGGAAAACAACTGACAATGAGTAGGAATAACACAACATAAATGTGTATAGTCATGAAAGTCTGTTTCCATCTCTATCAAACACACATAAAGTAGTTGTATATCCTCCACCCATTCAGTTTTTATTTCATTATGTGCCTCTGGAAGTGTTCTCTTTTTCCATAGTGGCCCATGTTGCAATACAATTAGTCTCTCAGCTTTTAAAACAATGAACCGTACGTTGTCCCTCGTGTTCATTTTGTGTGTTGAGTGTTATACAACACACTTGAGATTAAATTATACTCTTTATTTCCATTTCCTCTATGAGGTCTGACCTTCAAATGTATCAGTACAGATCAGAGCACAAAGCCTGATAACACTAATATATCCTTTTTGGCTATTTGTAGGGAAATTATGTGCAGCGTAATATAAGAGAGAGAAAATGAGATATATAATGAAGCAGTGATCCAAAGTCTATCACAAATTTGCCAAGGCTTAGACATCTATTTCAATCCCTTCAGTTTACTTATACTGTAGAAAACAAATTAGACTTTAAGTTATATTGGCTAAAAATGAGATGCTCTATCCTAATGTATTTGCTAAGCTGCTAAAATTAAAAAATAGGCCTTGCCAACAATAGAGGTTGGACTGTCCTTCACTAAAAAAATAACATCTTTTGTGGTGCTCAAACACTGTCTCACTGGGATGCTGTGCTGTACCCTTTCAGATTCTTTGAAACATACAGGTCACAGTTAAGACTACATTTCATTGCTCCTATACCCTCAAATCTCCAGCTTACAACAAATGCCTTCCACCTTTTACCCCCACAGCCCACCTCAATAAATCACCATTCTCTTCCTGATCACAAATCAGCTTGCCATTGCAACAAGCAAATCTCAACGCAGTCTAACAATTACTAATCTGACCCCAGAGCAGTGTTTAGATGAGACCTGCTGATGGAGGGCTGAGCGTGTGCTGCTGTCACAGCAGCCCTGGCCTCTGACCTCGGCCCTTTGACCTCACATCTGATTGGCTGTATCCTACACACATTAAAAAAAAAGACCCTTCCCCCAGAGGTTTACAGCTAAGGCATAAGAGTCCATAAAATGCACACAATAACACATCAGAAGTAGCAATAATTGACATTTACAAGCTGATATTTTGTGGTCACAGCATTGAATTGACTAACATCACAATGATCCCTCATAATCATATCATGTTATCATAAATACAAAGTGTAGCAGATTCAAAACTCTGTAAAGTAGAAACAAAAGGCAGATAAACCTCTTGTCTTGGAATATTATTGCTAGTTAGCAGCAGCACAGAGCCTTTTCACAGATGTTTTTGCTCATTTTTCTAAAGCTGATGCCCTGAAATTAGTGTGATGGTGAAATTGTGTAGTGATTGTTTTTTCATTCAGGATGAATCATTAAAATAACTATTCTTTGAACAAGACTTATTTGAGCAATTTGTAAACACATATAGACAAAAAAGTACACAACTTCTGGATAAAACACAAAAAGACAATGATATATGTCAAAATTTGACTATATACATATTTAACTAAATTTAACTATATATACATTCTCCACAGTCAAGAATGTCAAGGCCCTGAACACAAGACGGCTTCCTATACTCAAAATGAGCAATTCAACAAAAGCATTTTCCCACATGAATGAAAAAAGACTAATATATACCTACAGATATACAGAGGCAAACCCTCTCACGACAGAGGAAAGATCCCTGTATAATAACTGAAGAAAAATATATAAATTATGACTGCATGCATACCCTGACAAACACACACCTGCATGCATTCCCTGGCAAAACAATCACACATGTGCAGAAGTGACTGAAGACTTGGTTCAGGTGATGTGAAACTGGCCGGGATAATCCCTGTGCTTGTGTATTCTCAAGGGAACCACACAGAGGTAGCAACAGACAACACAGCAGAGCCTCTGAAAGTGTTCATGTAAGGTTATTATAAACACACACGTAGCAATGTTGTGTACTATTGTCCCTGGAGGGGATGGGATACAGAATCAATAAACTCAGAGGAGGTTTGTCTGTCTGACCCTCCTCAAACAAACACTAAATACAAAACCATACACGAAAATACACACGTGGCAACACTCATACTCTCAGTCGGCTTCCCTCACTGTTTCACTCTCTCTCTCCATCAGACATGTAGCTGAATTCACCCACTAGGAGGTTTCAATGTTATAAAACATGTAGCCTTGAAGCTCAGCATCGAATCCTAATAATGTGCTAATCCAATCAGGTCAGGCTAAAAACAGACCAAGTTTCAGGGTGAAACTTTGATGCTTTGTTTGGCTGTTTTAGACTCTCAGATCACACTGCTTGGGAAGGATGGCTAATGAACAGTTACTCAAACCAAGATAAATTCTTCTGTTAAGATAATGCATACATTGTAATTTATACAATATTCTATAGCATTCAAGCACAGCAGAATCATTAACCGCACCATTACACCTAAAGATAGCATGGACAGTTTGTTTCATCCACCAGCCGTTTGCCATCTGTTTCATCAAACTGTGTGTGTGTCAGTGTATATGCACACATGAGAATGCGCATGTGTTGTGTATGTGAATATGCATATGTACCAGGGCCTGTCTGTGTCACTGCTGATTAAATTACTAGTTATATCTTTGAGGCAAATGGAATTAGTTTTGCCTAAAACTAAACAGAATTTTAGAAAATCTTTTAAGATTCTCTGTGTAACAGTTCAAAGAGAAATGCTCTAAACCAAGTGCCTGTCTGTGAATCAATATAACATACCATTCTCTTTTTTGACATTCTAAGACACACTTCTCCCCGCTCATCTTCCTCTCACCTCCGTCACTGACAGACTTGCCCATTTCTGAACTACTCTATCGAGCTGTAAGTTGATGAGGCGCCACTGGCTACAACCAACCACAATGGAAGACACACTATAAAACACCACACAATGTAGAAGGGAAACAGCTTAGGTAATAACATGGGTGGAGACACACACACACACATAAATATACATATGTACACACACACATGCAAGCGTGCTCCAAAGCTATTCATAAGGATGCAAGGTCAATTAGATAGCTGTCAGTGTCGATGAAAGCCCCTTTCTAGAAGTACAATGTGCAGCACACGAGAGGAGATGAGATCTGTCTATAAAGCAGTCAGGAGAGAAAAGTAAGATGATGGAAGAGGAAAAGGAGGAGTAAATATGGATGATGGGGAGGGGAAGGAGAGGAGAAGAGAGGACAGGAGACTAAAACCAGGTAAAAACCAGACTAAAATCAGGCTAAAAACAGAGGTGTAAAAGGTCTTTGCACTGTTCAAACAGGTAAATTTGTCTCCTTCACAGTCTTCACACACCAACTCAAAAGATATGCTATTGACCTTTGTGGTTCCTATAGCAACACAGAGTACAGTCTGGCAATCTTATCTGAAGTATGTCACAAAAAACACTCAACAAATGCAAGAGTGAGTTTGCAAATATGTAAGCCAAAACCATAACCTTTTTTAATGCTGAGTTTAATGCTCAGAATACCTGACAAATGATTAATATCATTAAAAATCATGTGGATATCGCCAGTGCACATAGCTTTGTATGTTGGAGTTGCTTTTGGCATCTTTTATTTGCAGTGCTAAAAAAAAAAAAGTAAAACACTGGATGGTTGATAAAACTGGATTTCAATCGGTTAAAAAAAAGCATTGACAGTTGGATACTACAAAAATAGAACCTTTGTAGGATTTGTCCAGTTCTAATGAAGCTGGAAAATCATACAAATCACACAAGACCCAAGACCACAGGATCAGCAAAAAGTAAGCTAGAGTGAGTAGTAAGTGTTAAAAACTAAATCAACATGTGTCTGATGACAAAAAGTTACCTGGCAATGTGGACAATAAGAAAAAAGAGAAAAATGGAACAAAGAATGAAAACAAAAAAACTCTTTGTTGTAATTTATGTATAACGTCAGTAGTGAGAGTGAAAGTGATGCTTGAATATAAAGAGCTCTTTGAGCATTTTGATTAATTCTGTCTATAATTCTCTTTAAAAAAGAAAAAAGCATAGTTATTTGTTTTGTCTCTTTATCCTTATGGACTGTTTGTGTTATGTGTTTGTGAGCATACAACCTTGAAAACCGAGTATTAAAATTAAGAAGTAAATTTTATGTCAGTTCCAAATTTATGTATTTGGTAAATTGGAGTTTCTTTCCAGATGAACATAGTGGCCAAATTTATCACTATACAAGTAGACAATTGATGCAACGCAATCCTATTCCTTTTTTTCCCTCTGTTTTGCACCTGATGCTAATGCTAATTAAATGTCTTCTGTGTGAAAAGAAGGTGAAAAACTTCAAAATGTCCCAGAATGTTACATCTATAATACACGTCTCAAGGGTTTAATTCATATCACTTACCTCCTGGACCATTACAGGCTCTGCTCATTTACACATCAAATCTAGTTTCCAGTAGAACAGTGATTTTTTTGGTTAAATCTGTGTCTGGACCTCATTTCAATACCGTGTTCTTCCTTAACAGCTGATTTGGACTTCAAACATTGTTTTGGTTGAGTTAATGAGATGCAATAAAGTAAAGCAGCTTAGTCCACAGTGTGACTCTCACTATCAAATGGAAGAGAAGAGGACGAAAAGACTTTACTATAATTGGTTCATTAGAATTGGCTGAGGCTGTTGGATCTCTTGCACGCAGCAAATAATCCATTCAGGCTTGCATGTGCATGTACACACACAGGCACATGAATGAACTCTACTCACAATAGTGTGAGTGTGCAGGCATGTACTGTACACTCAGTAATACTTCAAACAGGCTTGGATTATTCCAACCAGTCTCTTGTGATGAGGAAAGACATTTTTAGCTAATGCATAACATTAACTTTACTTCATAGAAACACACACAGGGGCAGACTGTCTCGTATACATGTGCCTCCTTTCTCCTCTCAATTATCTTTGATGCATATGAGAGTTTAAGTCTTTGCTGCATGTGGAGTGAATACGCTTCTGATTTTAGTAAAAAGGGAGGAAGATTATAAAGACACATTTAAATAAGGTCTGCAGTGCGAGATGAGGCAAAGCTGCGTTTGTATCAGAGTCAAAAAGAAGCAACGATACTGAGGATTCAGCTGTTCCCTCTCATATGCGCTCTAGGGGTTATTGTTGACATCCTCCTGTGAATTAATTCAATTTGGAAGACAGCGTTAGCATTGATGAAACTGGGTTAGCATCGACGTTAGCATTCAGCAGAGAACAAACGTCATGATTACCAAAGCACAAGCTGCAATTGCTAACCCCATTTAGATATACAAGGGCAGTGCTAACCTTATTCAACAGCTAACCTGATTCCAAGTGAAACCCACATCGCTGAAGACCCTTTTAGCAGCAATGTAGGGTTTGCTAATTATCCTCAGCGCAGCTTTTTAGATGACAACTTTGTGACAAAGTAGCTTTTCAGTTCTACTACACACAAGTATGGTTTGTTTTCTATTCCTAAAGTATCAGAAAGAGCATTGAATACCATTTCCTGCATCTGGATATGTTGTGTGTGTTACAAAAAAAAGAAGAAGAAAAAACAGTCAGAAGACAAACAGGAAAATAGAGATGCAGTGAATCTGAAAAATTACATTCAAGTTTTATACAGAGCATGTTCATTGGCAACCTCTGCTCATTTTGTCACCAATTTTGCATTCCTACTTTTTACCTCTTCCACCATGTGCCTCCCCACTATTAGCTTAGCAATTTTCACACTCAAGATGCTCTGGCATTGTACCAAAATTATTGCTTTTCCAATTTTACTTAGGCAGCCTCTCTGTCTCTCTCATATTGCCCATCCCATCATTTTTCTCAGAAACCCACACATGCTATCCGGAGCCATTTATATAGTGTCACACTAGGACAGGCTGTGCCGTAGTGACAAACAAGCGTACACAAAACCTTAATGTGACGCCGTACATTTGCCTACACAGGGAAATGAATCAAATAGAAAATGGCTGAAGCTAAATGAGGAGAATAGCTTACTGAATAACATTTCTCTCAACATTTTTTTGTCCTCTAATGACAGTTGCGTTACTCCCTTTTCGTTTGTTTCCTGACTACTGTAAACTGGAGGCAATAAATCTGCATCATGTAGACACCAAGGACCTGATTTACTAAAGGTCTGCATGTGTACAAACATGTCCAAACTTGATTGCACATGCAAAAACACACAGAGCTTATCTACGAACAGGACGCACTGAGGGTTGTGTCTCTCAAATGGGCAAAATAGTTCACGCAATCCCTTTAGCGTGTTTGCCTTGATGAATGTGCAACATGGGCGTTTCTACCAGAACTCGCAAAATTATTGGGAGGAGTAAATGCTAATATTTATCTAGTGCACAGAATGTGATTTACCAGGCCTTAAACTGATTGTGGTGACTGGTTTGGTGGCAGGTTTTAACTTACTCTTAATCTTTTCTGCTCATGTCAACATTTTTGGAATGACGGTGGAAAAAATAATTTAGACATATTGCCTACCCAGCAATGCAATTTTAGAACTTCTAGATGAACTAGGGCAGTGTTTTTCAACCTTGGGGTCACGACCCCATGTGGGAATGGAATGAAATTCAAATAGGATCACCTGAAATTTCTAGTAACTGATTAAAAAAAAAAAAACTAATAAAAAGTGTTTTTAATGATTCAATATAAATTTTATTATAACTTTTCCCAATAAAATCAAGTTCAAATAAAATGCAGGATATAATATCTGAGAAGGCATAGCTTGATTGACCCAATCATGTGACCACATGAGTTACTACTCTTCAACCTGGCTGAGCACAGTCACAGTCAGAAAACCAGACTGAACAGAAAATTGAAAAATTTCTTCACCCGTCTGGCCCTGCTAAGACGTCTCTAAGCTAAACTAAAAAGCAAACACCAAAAAAGTGCATTATATACATTATATAGACTAAATGTCCTCTTAAATTAATGTTTATTTGCAGCATAGTATAGCAAACTATTACATGATCAAAAACAAATTAATTTTAGCAAAAAAATGTCTCCATTTCAAATGTCTGGGGTTGCCAGAAATTTGTGATGTTAAAATGGGTTCACGAGCCAAAGAAGGTTGGGAACCCCTGAGCTAAGGGATGATTTGGGGCCAGTCAGAAAGAGGAGTCATACAATACCCTCTGACAAAACACCTTGCAACGTTACATTTCCTCGCATTTGGATCATTCCAGCTTTGTCATTAGTGCTGGCGTATCCCAGAGCAGTTTTTCCAGCGTACTTTCTCCATGACAATAATCAGTAGCACATGCAAAATACTCATTTAAATAGGGCAGTCTCCAAGACGTTTGCACCTGCTGTCATTTGCACAGGCAATCTTAATTGATCTACTGTGACAGGTAAAATCAATAGCCCACACATTTTTGCGCGAGCAAGAAAATTTGCACGTTATTTGCAATCTTAGTAAATCAGGCCCCAAATATCATGGATCACACTGCAACAAAGTATGGAAGATGTCTTATATATTAAGAAATCAGATTACAAAGTGTAAATAATGACAAAGCTGCTAATTACATCGAAACCTTCCACAGCCACTTAGTTACTGCACTAATTCATCAGCTGTAAACATTAACTCCCAGTGTTAATCTCCCACATCAGTTGATCAACATCCCTGCTTTTTTGCAAGGCTGCTTGACAAGTCTTGGTAACAGTGTTTCTAGGCAAAGTGCCCAGCTCCATCTCTCTGCCAGCCACTGTATAGACACACCCATCTCTTAGCTGCTCTCTATAATTTGATTTACCGGCCCTGTGATTGGATTACAAGGCTGATATCCATGTCCAAGACACGAGAGTCATGTCCATTCATTCGCTCTACGCACACATAAACACACAAGAAATGATTACACACAAAGATATACATGGACTCCACTCATTACTTAAATTAACATTGAAAGCAGCCAATACTTAAAAAAAAAAAAAACTACTAGATATCTGCTTACATAAAAACCTTCCTCTTGTTTGGTGAACACAAAGACCCATGCATGCTGGAATTTACTCTCATACACAAAAACACACACAGTGTAGGCAGCAGCCTTGATGTGGATTTGATTACAGGCTGCTGTGTTTATTAGATGAGCAGATGAAAATCCCTGCTCCATCTGAATAATCCTCTGTTGCACTTGCACTCTGTACATTAACCTTATCCTTTTTCTCACATAAGACACTAGAAAAACACAAGTGCTGAACACCCACAGGTTCACACACAATATTTACAGAGACAAATATTGCATTTAGATGAAGTTAATTTCTGTGCATGTAAGGCACCCTGAATCCTCTGAAATGCAATCTTGTTTGGATTTATGACTTGAGGGACTTTTAAAAGCATCTTATTCTGTTCTCATTTCAGATTTGATGCTATTTTTTTTTTTTTTACTTGTAATGAATTAATATCTGTTAATAAATATGTATTATGTCAGCCAGGGTGTCTTCCTGTAACAGTTGATGAACAAGTAGTAATTTTCCCACCACTCATGATTCTGAAAGTCAGAAAAAGGCCAAAAAGCAGGTGTTTGGTGTCTCTTAAGTGTGTAACAGGAGTAGTTCACAGACATCCACATGACATAGAATCACAAGATGCTTTTGCAGAACCATTTGAGTCTCTAAGAGGGTTAGTTTGAGCTTTTGTACTGGTTTGACAACCAAATACAGCTAAAACTCTTTATCCATTTACATGTACACTATATCTAGAACAGTTTCACCACATTTTCTTGCCATCAAATAATCTGTTCCCATAAAAAACTGAAGCCCTCAAAGGGTCTGAAACCTACCAGAGATATCTGACCAAAAAACATGTCTGCAGCCTGTGTTATTGTATAACTGTGTTATTTCAGATTCAAAATGACAAAAGTAATTAAGGCAGCAGTTTTATGAGTCAAACTCAGTACCTCCATGGGAGTCTGGTTTCAATTCAGCCCACTGGAAATTTAATAAGGTTGAGAAGTTTGGCAGAATCTGACTGAAGGACAGGAGGATTGAACACCTCTGATTAGAGGTGGTAACATTAACTTTTTGAATTACAGTTGTATTTCAAAGAGATAAAGGTAGGTTGATCTGTTCATCTACAAAATGTTTATTTTTACATGTCTGTCAGTTTTTATGCACATTATCAGTAACATTGACCTGCCTCTGAGTCATATGATTCTGTTCACAGCTCTAGAAAAACACGTTTAATAAGTATGTACCCTAACCTTCAATAATCTGCCTTCCACTAACCTTCCACTTTGAGAATCAACAGGAAAATGCTCAGGAAAATTTAAAAACAGGTCACAGATCAGAAAAGCTTGTAAAACAGTGGTCTCAGCGTCGCCCTGCTTATACAACCTTTTTCATCTTTTATAACATGATGATTAGAGGCAGCTGTAAGTAAACAAGTGACTCAGTCACTTCTGCTCAACATCCACCTTAACACATAAACACAACAGTTTAGCATGCTGGAACGGTACACGCTAAACAAGACAAACGCCAACTAGTGAAAGGAGACAACTGCTTTTTGGAGACAGACAGTATAGAGCAGTCACATTTTTCACAGCCACTCTTCTGTCGTTCTCCCTCTGTTTTCTCCATTGATATACTGTTCTGGCAGTCTTCCTTCCTCTGTCCTCCCTCCCGCTGCTTTACTGGGGCAGACTGGCAGCCATTTGTATTGTTGTTGATATGCGTGAAGGCATGCATACTTGGGATGAGATATAGGCGTGCATGCAGCATGTGCACTTTAGTGTGTATTGTGTTTGTGTGAAAGCGTGTACACAGCTATTAGTGAGCACTTCATTCAACCATTAAATCAGCCCCCAAGGCCATATAACTAGGAAGAAGAGCTGCACAGATCTAACATGGTGCACTGAATGAAAGATGCAGATGTAGAGAGCACCTGCCAATCAACTTGTGATCTAAGTTTGCTGTTGCATGAATGTGTGTGTGCATGTCTTTGTGTAGTTTTCCGGACAAGTATTCATGCACAACCATCATTATCAAGACATTTGTGTCCCAAGAACTTTTAATTGCCTTCTAAGGGTTAAAACTTAAGGTTAGTGTTAGACAGGGGAGTCGAGTATACATTATGTCAATGACTGTCCTCTCACAGATGAAAGGACAAACCACCTAGAATCCTGCAACATTCACAGCTAGAGACAGATATGAGTCACCATTAAAACTCACTAAAGATTTTCTCTTCAATTTTTAGAGCCGCAGGGAGCTGCCCGCCAACCCACACACACAGACACACATGAAGACAATGAAGAAGGGGCTGAGTCACTGTACACCCACAGTCTGTCTGGTTTGCCTCTTAATAGCTCTGATCACAGGACCAGCAGATACAGTATCTCCCAAAAGTGAGTACACCTCTCACATTTCTGCAAATACCATCTGAACCAAAGATGATGCACAGCAAAGCCAAGCAGTTTGCTAAAGACAAGCAGACTAAGGACATGGATTTCTGGAACCATGTCCTGTGGTCTGATGAGA
>JAPQRP010049509.1:0-13078 GCA_037367295.1 Apogon hyalosoma | reverse complement strand
TTCTGATTGAGGATTATTGTTGATCAGTACAGCTGATTCTTACTGGTTGTTTCAGTAATAAATAATTGTAGAATTAATAACCTTATCGCTGTCATCATTTCCTCACTGAAAAAGGTTTCCATGACATTCGCATGTTTGTATTCACACCTAAAAAATATGGACTTTCTGGGGAGGTGAATTCTGGTCAGTTTTAAACAGATCAAATGAAGTAGGTGTGAATACACCCAGAGTGTTTCCTTTCAACTTTAGCTGTGCTGTTGGACAGACACTCACTTTCTAGTTAAAGATCATTCTTAAAGCAAAAAGTTTAGCAAGAACAATGCAGTCCTCCACTAGAGTCCTTCAAGGTGCCTATTAGGCCTCAAGAGTGACTCCGGAGGCAGACATCCGTTTCACTCTATTGGATTTCAGTATTTTTTTTCAATTTTTTTCAAATTTTTTTTTATCAGTGTGTATTTTGGACTGTTAAATAGTTTGTGAAACAACTCAAAAACAAAAAAACAAAACAAAAAAACCCAGTAGTATTTACTTCTCCATTTAAACCTGTTAAATAATCTGTGAATCATCTGTGAAACAAGGCTGAAAAAAGCAGCAGAACTCAGTTTGAAACAAGGCTAAACTTTTTTGTACATACAGATACGATTGATTGGACCGTCACCAACTATCAGACAACAGACAGCAGCAACAATCCAGCCATTAGTACTGAAGTTCTGGACATCATATCCGAGGACGAGTCTGACACACATCGAGATCCGATCTCAAAAAAACTCCTAGAAGCAGCAGCGGGAGAAAACAAAAGAAATAGTAGCAGGAGAAATACATTTCACCAACGACAGTGAACCAAATATGGCAAAAACAAATCTGAAGAGATAAAGAAATCCTT
This sequence comes from Apogon hyalosoma, assembly GCA_037367295.1. NCBI lineage: Eukaryota > Metazoa > Chordata > Actinopteri > Kurtiformes > Apogonidae > Apogon > Apogon hyalosoma. The sequence continues at coordinate 12,195 of JAPQRP010049509.1, read as the reverse complement.
CCAGTGTTCTGTCCGTTCAGCCTGTGAGCCCAGCTGCCATGGGAAAACATCCTCCGACTCCATCCAAAGAGCAAACTGCAGCTGTTCCAACATCCCAGGATCCTGAACCCTCGGCGGAGAAACATGAAGGTAAATAACACATTTTCATAGTCACTCAGGTTTGCGTATGTATAGTTCTCTAGCCGCGGTTGTTTTGAATGAAGGGATGTGACATGTGGCGGATATGATGCGAGATCTTTGCTAAATGCAGTGCCCCTTAAGGGCTGGAGTGGCATATATTGTGTACTTTTTATACATTTTTCCTTTTCTCTGTTTTAGAAGTTGCTGTGTCCCACTCCCAATTAAATGAGAACTGACCCACGCAGACTGTGATAAGAAACCCAGAGGAGATTTAAATAAACAAAAAAACTTTGAATATTTCTAGATATATTGGCAGCAATGTATATTTTTTGTTTTTTCAACAGAATTGGTAAGTTGCCACAGACAGTCATCTATAAATCACAGGAGTACAGAAGGGAGGATGAGAAGCACCATCAGAGCAAAGAACACAGCTCATGAGAGGATTTTTCAAATGATGTGTACAACAACTCCATTCAAACACTGATCACAATAGCTCAGGACTTGTAAGGTGTTTTTTGATGGTTTGTTTGTTTTTGCAATACTTTGAAATTGTAAGGTGTGACTTTTTGTGGAAAATCATGTCTGAACAGCTTAATAGAATAAATCAGTCTCATATTCCTCCAGCATTAGTACTTTAAATCAGGACTCTGACCCGCACAGTGTAACTCCGTATGCATTGTCTGAAGCTGTAGCTCACTTTACACAAAACCCTAACCCAATCCACAGTATAGAAAATGCTCTCCTACAGCTCTGTCCAAACCTTGCAGTAGGGAGTTCTCAGCCAGATTCTCAAATGGGGGTTCTCTGCCACCCAAAAATTCTCAGAATGAAACTGTAACGCGACAATTTTAATAATTTAGAAATAAGATGTGTCTTTAATGCTCCTCCCTTCAGTGATGTGCTGGATCTAGCTCAATTTTTTTCAGATGTTATGGAAAACCTCACAGATTTAGCCTGACCCGAGGTTAGACGCAACAACGCTGTCCAACTTGAAATTACAGGCGGAAACGTCAGAGATCATATAGTCGTTAAATATGACAAGAGGGACAATAACCTCGAGACGGCTTTTGAGGGTTTGTGTCACGTTGGCTCCAGGTCTGTTTTCTTTTTTGTCTGTCATTGCCTGTTTTATTTTGTCAGTCTACCTCTTGTATCATGTCTGCCGTCTTTGCTTCTTGTTCCCTCCTTTCCCACCTGTGTGATTACCTTTCCCCGCCCTAATGTGTTGCACCTGTGTCTCATTGGCTCCCTCTCCCAGAGTGTATATAAACCCTGTGTTTCTTCCAGTCCAGTGCCAGTTTGTAATCGTCACCTGTGAATTACGTACCAGTGTTTATCATGTTCTGCATGAGATCGACCCTGTTTGTCCCTGAGCTTTGCCCTTCCCTTGTCTCTACCTCTGCCTCCAGTTTGTTGCCCATGGTTTTGACCTTTGCCTGTTACCATACTGAGCCTAGCCTTTTCCTTATGTCCTGCTGCCTGTGTGACTGCTCTTCTGTGTATGACCCAGCCTGTTTTTGGACTATCCTTTGCTTGCTCCTAGTCAGTAACTTGTTAATCCCGGTCTGGACCTGTCTGCTTGTTTCCCTGATCTTCGTCTGGATTTCCCTAGAGGCCAAGGATTCTTTACCTCCGATACCTGTTTTGTTGTGGGTAGTTTCACGGAGGCCGTTATCTGTCTGTACAATAAATATTGCTATATTTTTGAGTCTGTCTCTAGGTCTTGCATTTGTGTTCAGTACTCTGTATTTGTAGGTATTGTTTCAAAACCACTACTATGGTATGAAAAAATATTAAAGCTTTTTTAGACGATCCCTACATTTGTAGATTCTGTCACAGAGGGTACAAGTCCTGCAGGAAACACTTCTGTCTTCATCATTGCAACCTCTGCTTTGGTCCTGACTGTTACTCATAATGCCAGTGCTGTACTCTGCAAGGACTGCATTGGGACTTACCGTACACACGTGCTGTTTCAAACAAGTGACCTAATCCTCTGATTCATTCAGAACTCAGTATCTGACAGCTGATGTACAAATGCAGCGGCTGTAAATTTTGTCCCCCACGGTGAGGAGGTGGACCACAAATGCAGAGCCAAGAAATGTAAAATCTGTTGGGAGGGACCTCTGAAATTCCCTCCGGGTGGCACTTGTTACATGTGTCCTCTGAAAAAAAAAAGTATTTATTAACCTTTATTTAAACTCAGAAGTATATTGAGGAAGCAGCCTCATTTACAATACAGCTGAGACAAAACAAAACATTTGAAACATACAATGGATCAGAAATACTGAAAAGTTAGTGACAATTAAAAACAGAGGTCTACTCAAAAACAAGAGCAGCTAAGGTAAAATAAGTTAGAGGTATGGATTTACAAGACCGTATATTTGAAACCTACAATGCCATATCAGAAATACCCAAAAGTGAAAAAGATTAACTAAAAGACAGACATAATCTTAAACAGGAGCAGATTTAAATTGTCCTAATGATAAAAGTGTGGAAAGTTTGATGATTTAGGAGAGTGTTCCAGGTTTCAGCAGCACAGTAAGAAAAACTGGACTTTTCTAATTCAGTACGAACTGAAGGAACCTGCAGTGTGAGCCAGTCCTTTGAGTGTGATATTGACTTGCATTAAAAGATATAAAAAATTTATATAAGATGGTAAAAGACCAGTGAGGGCTTTAAAAACAAAATCCAATGTCTATCTCGCCTGTTGGATAGAGAGGGCCATTCAGCTGTAGAATAAAGGTCACAATGGTGAGTGTAACTTATTTGTAATGAAAAAACTGATAAAATAATCTTATGATTTTGAAAAGTATGTCAACAATGTACACGCACTGTATCTGGTGTGTACAGAATCTCTTAAAGGTGACACATTTCTCAACACAGTCTAGACCGTACGTGTACCACTTTTCAAACATTTCAGGCAGAGCCAGCATGGGCAGGCAACTGTCATAGCTCACAGTGCTGAAGGATTTGACAGCTACTTGATCCTACCTTGTGGGAGAGGGTACGAATCCCGTTGTGATCATGCAAAGCAGTAAAGTGATCAGTTTCACAGAATGTGATTTTCAGTTAATCATTGACTTGCTGTCATTCCCTACCATGCGTCTCAGTGCAATGCCCAAGGCGTTAGGTTTCAAAGATATGTCCAAGGGTCATTTTCCATGCAAATTCAACTCAAGGGACAGGGACAGTCTCAATTATGTACTCAAAAATGGAGACCCACCGGAACTGGGAAATTATTTAGGGGATTTAACGGATGAGTTGGACAGTGACAGCATATAGGAATATGTTGCTTCAGGTCCAAAAAGTCACACGTACCAAACCAGGACGCGGGAAGGGGGAAAAAAAAAGGTAGTTAAAATTAAGAGTATTGCTCAAACTCGTAAGTGTTGTGAAAAAAATTTACTTTGACAGCATAAAAGGACTGGTAAAGGGGTACCTTGACAGTGTGAGGTGTGTCACGACGGCTCCCAGCCCTCGGCCTGTTTTTCCTTGTTTTGTCTGTCTTTTCCTGTTTTTATTGTTAGTCTTCCTCCTGTGTCATGTCTGCCGTCTTTACTTCCCGTTCCCTGATTTTTCCCGCCTGTATGATTACCTTTCCCCGCCCTAATGTGCTGCACCTGTATCTCATTGTCTCCTCCTCCCTGTGTGTATTTAAACCCTGTGCTTTCCTCTAGTCAGTGCCAGTTTGTTGTCTTCTCTTGTGAGTCACTTACCAGCGGTCCTGCTCGCCCGCCATTGAACTGGTTTGTTTGCTTTGTTCCTGAGCCCTGTCTGTACCTCTGCCTCCATACCTCCTACTACGCTTCGACCTTCGCCTGTTTTCCGGACCCTGAGTAAGCCTTAGCCCAATGTGCTGTTGCCTGTTTGATTGCTCTCCCGTGTATGACTTGGACCGTTTTTTGACACTCCTCTGCTTATCCCCAATCAGTATGGTGACGACTGAGACTGGGTTAGTCCGTGCTACCTGTTCCTCAGTCCTGTGTACGGATTACCAGTGTGTCCCTGGACTCGTGCGCTCTGAAGATTCCTGTCTTGCATATTTTTGTGAAAGGATTTACTTGGAGTGTCTCTAATAAATACTGTTATCTTTTACGTCTGTCTGAGGTCTCTGCATTTGGGTTTAGTTCCCTGATTTTGGTCCTGACAAGGTGTTGCTTGTGACCCCTCAGAATAATTTTACAAGAGACATAAAAAGGATTTGCGCTGAAAAACAGTGCGTTGCAAAAGTTTCAAGTGGTAGATGGCAAGAGACACCTCTTCCCTGACTGGACAACTCTACCTTTTGGGTATTAGATTTTTATATACGCATTCCTCAGCAAGAAGATCAGGGTGATTATAAGTGCTCTTTTATGATCAAAAATGTGAGTGTGGAGACAGGATCAGCATAGTGACTTTAGTGGTAATGGATGAAATTATGATTCCAGGGTGTAAAGAAGAGAATTGTTAACCATGACATCAACTCTTGTCAAACTGTACTTTCAAAACTAAATGGGGTGATTTCTGTTCCACTTTTGCAAATGCATCATTTAACTACATTTTCACCTCCGATTATTTCAACAACACCAACTTCTTTGAACCCTACGGTTAGGGCTAAGTTATTTATCAGATGCGACACGTTTACATGCACTTAAATGTGATCATTGAAAAACCCCAGTTTACATGTTTCAGTCCATTATTTGACAGACACCAGTTACGACTTCTTTGAAGCCTAAGGAGTTAAAAATAGGTGTTAGTTTGAACAGTAATGAGAAATCTGAAACAGATTGTGGAAGGGAATGAGGTAGATTTGTCTGACAGCACAGACGGCTGCCAGACGTGAATGGTGACTTGACTTTAGACTGGCTAGTATCCAGTCTGTCCCTAAAACAGATTAATTGTTCTTGGAGACTTCAATGTTCATGTAGACAATAATGACCATCTCTAATGCATTTGTCATTATTAGGCTCAATAGGCTTTAGTCAGTGTGGACATAAACCCACTCACCATCTTAATCACACGACTTAGTCCTGATTTATGGTATGGAATTTGAAGATTTAGTCTTTCCACTAAATCGTCTCCTCTCCAGTAACTGTTTAATAACTTTTTTGATTCCCTTCCTGCCAAAAATGTTCATATCAGACATTTATCATATCATGCTATATCTACATTTAATGAGGAAATCCCAACAGTGCTTAATCTAATCCCGCATCTGAATCACACAGCAGATTCTTTCTCCAACTCAGTCAATTTCAGTTGATCTCAAGTTGATGAGTTTGTTAATACAGCAGACTCTGCAAAAAACATTAGCTCTAATCATTCCACTAACAAGATTGTAAAAACAAGGGAAGCGTGCTCCCTGGTTTAATTCTCATACTCTCCAATTAAAGCAGCATTCTACCAAACTAATAGAACACCATTCAGCCTGGCAGGATAGTCTAAATAAATACAGCAAAGCACTTTGTTCTCATTTTCCTCTATTAATGATGAATAAGCTGCTGTAGCAGAACGATCACAGGTTTCTGTTCAGTACTGTAGCCAGACTGACAGAGAACCACAGTGCATATGAGTCTAGTATTCCTGCAACCCTCCATAGCAATGATTTAATGAACTTCTTCAATAATAAGATTTTGCTCAGATCAAATTAATGTGCCTTTCCTCCACATTCTAGTCCACTTTTACATCCTTCAGACCCAGAAACTACAGAGCTGACTACTGAACCACTTGGTTTCATGGATTGTTTTTCTCCCGTACAGATCAGTCAGCTAGCGTCGATAATCTCTTCATCTAAATCGTTCACCTGTCTCTTAGAGCGTCTTTGAGTTTTGTGGGAACTGGGTCTACCTTTCCGTTGCAGCCACCTCCTTGATATGATCAACTTATCATCAGGCTATGTACCACAGTCCTTTTAAAGTAGCTGTAATCAAACCTTAAAAAAACCCAGCCTGGACCCTGCAGTGTTATCGAACTATAGACCTATACTGAATTTTCCATTCATATCTAAGATTCTGGAGAAAATAATCACCAATCGGTTATGGGGATTCTTTCAAGCCAACAGTCTTTGAGAATTTCCAGTCAGGTTTTAGGAAACATCATGGTACGGAAATGGCACTGGTACCAATGACCTAACTGCTTCAAATAAGGGTCTTGTTTCTATACTGGTTTTATTAGACTTCAGTGTGACTTTTGACCATCACATCCTTCTACAACAATTGGAACAATTGATTGAATTTTGGATGAGTGAGAAGTTCTTTAATGCCAGACAGACACTCAAGCACAGACAGAAGTAACCCTTAGTGACATGGGGAGGTTTGAGCAGATATTGAACCATACAATCCTGAAGGATTTGTCAGCTTCTTGAGCCTTACCTATCTTGTGGGAGAGGGTACAAGTCCCTCTGATCATGCAAGGTAGTAAAGTGAGCAGCTTCACAGAATGTAATTTTCAGTTAAGAATCATTGACTGTCATTCCCTACCATGCATCTCAGTGCAATACCCCTTTTCCACACATTCAACTCAAGTGACAGGTTAAACTATGCAGGTCCTTACCCACCCCCCTCTTATTACGGTGTAGAGTGCATGTCCTCCTCTGAACCTTACAATAGCCTCGGCTCATGAGTGTGTTTTTAACCAGTTTCCTGTGCAAAAACATACTAGCTGTACTGATGACTACAGATGTCGATCCAAAACCTACTCACAAGCATCCATTCAGTGGCTACAGTGGGTCGCGCATAGCCAAAAAAATCTTCACTCACTTTAAATGAGGGAGAAACTCAGATAGGATCTTATTTTGTAGACGGTTATGCAATAATTGATAATCACCAGTATGTGGTAGATTCGGGAGTGCTTTTTCACAGCTGTTACACATGCTCTCTACTGGGAACTGCATGCTGCTAGTGAGAGGAGATTGCAGGAGTTACAGAACATTTATGGCATCTACATGATACTGAGGGAGCATGATTGGACAGAGATGAAAAATATCAGCCGAGAAGGTAAAAACATTCATAAAGTGGTACGGTTCTCAAGAACCTCTCTCCCTTCGCTTGGCCATTTACAGAGGCAGGACATTGGCTGTGAGGTTACGATACAGTACCCTCGTCGATGAAAGAGTATTACGTTGATGTCACTTCCCTCTATCCGTACGTTAATGCTCATCGCTCTTATCCTTTACATCAGCCTGTCCACATCCACAAGGACTCTGATGACATGCAAAAGTATTCTGGGTTTAGAGCCACGGTGTGCATCTGCCTCGCAGGCTGTTTTTTTCCGTTTTACCTTAAACAGCTGAAGGTATATTAGTGTTTACTCTGCTCCTGTGCAGAAAATTCATCAGAGCAGTTCTTGCTTTCATGACGAGGAGGCCAGAGCACTGACAGGGGTTTGGGTGACTGAAGAATTAAACAAAGCCTTAGAGCTCAGCTAGAGGGTAGGTAAAGTCATAAAAGTCTGGCATTTTGAGCAGTGTAGCAGCCATGTGTTTACCAAGTACATATACAAACGTTTATAACAAGGAAGCGTCGGGACACTGAAATATTGATATACAGTTGAGGTTTTTAGTTTAATCTCTTTAGTAACTGGTAGTTTAATATTGTTAGGATTCCTTTGTTTTGCTGGTGGGTGATGGGATTCTTGAGGTAGGATGGGTCACACCTTGGTCTACACAACAAAGTGGCAGATTTACATATGCCCAAAAGGATTGTAAATCACAGAAGATGTAAAAACATCTGGTTGACTTAGAATCAGATAACACCAGCCCACAAAGGGGGTCAGCCCATAGATTGAGGAGTTCACAAGGAGTATAAAAGTGATGTCATTACAATATTGGGGCCATTTCATTCTCCTCTGGGGGAATGGATGGTCCTCAGCTGAGTTATGCTTTGTTTGTGGCCCCCTCAGCACACCCAGACCTCAAGTGTCAACATGCAAACGGGATAAAGAGGACATCTCCTTTGTTCTCTCTTCTTCTTCATCTCTTCTTCCAGAGCTCTTCGTTTGCTGTTGCATCTCTGAGCCTTTACGGCCTGCACGCTCTCCGGGTCCAACGCACAGTTGTGACCAGATCCTGATTCTGCATCAGACCTTGGTCTCTCACACGGACGAGAAACCGTGCTTCACCAGTGCCGTGGACAAAGACACACTGGAAAAGAAATCTCCAGATCTGACTGCCACATGACGTCAGAGCTGAACAAGAGCGAACGCTTTCCCTGCTGTTCTCCACCAGACGCCGTCCTCCAGCTGTGTTGCTCCTGCGAGGTGGAAAGACGCCAGATCCAGAACATCTGTCAGCGTAATTCGCTGTTGCCCCAGCAACAAAGACGCTTTGGGATGACGCCTCCTTTTCTACAGCACGTGTTTCCTACCCAGACTGGCAACACGGTTTTCTTCTCCTCAGCATCAAACTAGGCATCACCTGTGGGTTCCACTCTGTTTTCAGTGCACAGATGTTGATACAGTCAGCTTAGTAAATAACTTAATAATCTACTTTAATTCTGTTAGACTCCCTCTCAGTCGTCACACTCAAGTTGAACCTCAATTGTTTTGTCCTTTCTATCCGCTTCACAAGTGCCTTTTTACTGTGTGTTTTTAGTGGCTAGTAATAAAGTTTCCCTGTTTCATATAAAGCTGTAAAGTGCTTTTGTGCGCTTAATGCTGATGAATCGTCACTGTTCTGCTAGCTAAACGAACTCACAAAATAGTGTGCAGCCCTTCAGATTAAAGACAGATTCTAATATCTTTATTAATTTTAAGTTTCCCAGTTTAATCTATAAAACTGCGGTGGTGCCCCGAGGTAACTCCAGTTATTCCGTGAAGATTCTGTCTTCACGTCCCAGATTAATGGTAAAGTGCAGGCATTTTGTTATTAAATCTACAGAACTAATTACGCATTGTTACCCAATTCACGCTACACTTTCATGGAGCAGCTGGCCAAGGAGATACTTGAGTTTGCGGGCTCAGCACCCACCCTACCCCCTCCACCACTTGCATGCCCTTATTCCTGGGCAGGAGGTAATGCAAGAGGTGCCACGATGCTGGAAAACCAAGGGTGAAGACAGCTGTGGACTGCAGGAGGTGTGAGGTTCCACTCTGCCACAACTCAAAAGAACCTTTTCCAGTTGTGGCAATGGACAGTAACTTCCTGATGGATGTGTGTAAATAGTTTGTTGAAGTTATGTGTGTTTTTACACTTCAAGTAAATCTGTTCCATTTGAATTAAAAAAAAAAAAAAAAATTACCACACAAAGCAACTGAATATTTAAGTGGGAAAACACAGGCGTCTGGTTGAATTACAAAAAAGTCAAAAATGGCTGTATTTGGATATATTTAACACTATTAGTGATGTACATGAGAAAATCCAAATGGCACAGATGGCGCCAAAATGGCTATTTTGGAGACATTGCCTGAATTGTCTGTACTAAAAACTAATTTTGTTCTGCTTCACTTTATCAGGTCAGCCTTTGCAGAGAGAATGTTCACATTGTGCTGTGATTTGGTAGAGGTTTAGAGCAGCAGCTCATTCCAAAGGGACAACTATCCTGAAAGTGCTTTTTTTTAGGTTAACCTGAAACTTTCATTTGTGCTGTGTGCCATCTTCATTTACTCTTAACCAGTAACACACACCTGAACAAATCTCACAAGTGTTCCCTTTATTATGACACCAGAATTATTCAAATATATCTTGTGGTTGCAGAGAGATACTCTTATGTATGCAGTTTTCAAGCAGAGGCCTAAAAGAAATAGGCCTGTTTTTAAAGGGTCAGGTGATTGTTTATTTGCATTTGGTAAAGTCAGTTGTAGATGTGAATCCTTCCAAAATTGAAACAAATGCTGATGAGTTAGTATTGAGAATGATGTAGATCAGTGTTTCCAAACCAGTGTGCAGAGAGAAATCATCAGGTGTGCTGTGAAAGATTATCCAGTTTTACCTGATTGGTGCTGTAAGTGAGCAGCATGATCGATACATACAACTGCACGCACCAGTGTGCCACTCAACAACAGTCTCCTGTTTCCCTTTGCAGAGTAAAAGCAAACCAGCCCCAATGCAGTGCAGATTATCCATGAATCCTGGGTATCTGGGTGGGGGAGATATGCCTCCCATACTACTGCACGACGGACTTTGATTGTAGGTCTCCATGGTTGATTACAATCTTTTATTGAATATCCATGGCAGATTGAGGCAGATTAAGTAAACGTGTTATGCTCCATTCAGTAATGTTAGTGTGATTGGAGATTTTTATCAGTTGCCTCCTGTCAAAGGGAGACCGCTATACCCTGATAATGTAGGGTATAGCGGTATACTTGTGGCCTAGTAGAATTGAGAACAGTGGTTAGGCAAAAAGATGTGGTTTTCAGGGTTAAATAGGTTGAGGATGCATAGCAAAGGGAGTCCATGGTTGGAAATGGAAGTGCATTTACTAAACAAATCAATGATTACAACATTGAACAACTGTTGAATGTCTGCAGACGGAGGACGCATGGTAGTGACGTAGCTCCTGTGAGACTGCAGAACAAAACTAGGCGCGCTTTCAAATTTTTCATGCATTGAACTATTTGACTGCTTTGTTCTGCCAAATTCAATCTTAGTAGAATAAAAGTTGAGGAATAGTGTCCCAACTCTTCACTCTGGAGTGCAGCGAAGAACATCAGGTCAGCGATATTGACCGGTGCTATGAAGAAATTGTGATGGGAAAGCCAAATGCATCCACTCCCAAAGCCGCGGCTAAAAGATCCAAGAACGACGAAGACTCACCTGGAACGGCTTCTCCACCCGGGAAAGACTCGGCAGACATCCTGTTGGCAATCGATAAACTGTCCAGCCTTGATGCCCGTTTGTGCTTGTTGGAGATAATGCAGAAGGAGTTCCAAGCACTGTGGGAGTCAGTGGAGTTCAGCCAGCAGCAGGTGCAGTCCTTAGTGGAGGAACACGCTTCGCTCAGGGAGACGGTGAAATCCCTAATGGAAGGAATGAGCTGGCTCTGTGAGGAGACTAAGAAAACCAAGGAGATGGCCTTGGATCTTTAGGTACGCTGCATGAGGGATAACCTGGTGTTCACAGAAATACCAGAAGAGAAAGAAGACCCGGAAGCAACAGTGAAGAACTTCATCAAAATCCATCTGAAGCTACCGGAGGAAACTGTGGATAACATCACCTTCCTCCACATCCACCGCTTAGGGAGGGAAAAGAGCCCACGCCCAGGTCGATTGTGGCGAAGTTCGCCAGCTTCAAGCAGAAGGAACAAGTGAAGCCCCAGGGCCGAGAGCTGAGAGGAAAGGACTTCAGAGTCAATGATCAGTTTCCAAAGGAGATCTTGGACCGACGTTGTGTTCTTTTTCTGATTCGCCGTAAGTTCATACAGGACGGATGCCACACTGTAGTCGCTGTGATTCACGCCATGGCTTTATTAAATCTACCACCAGGTGATGTAAATGTCTATTCCCACATACAAGCAAGTTTAAAAGGCACTGAAATAACATTAATGCCAAGTCACTAATTCACTGTCTGTTTCTACGTCACATGAGCATAGTGATGATGTACGTTTGTGTCTTGTTATTATCTGTTTCTCCTTTTTACTCCTCCTTTCCCTCACATTTTTCTAGGTAATGAACACCTCACATTTGCATGCATTAACCAGAACAGAGATAGAAGCATGTTAGAACTGAGGCACAGCGGCATGTGGGAATGAAACAGATCTGCATGCATCAGGTAGCACTAACATCAGTCAGGTCATGGGTACACTGAGGTTTATCTCTTGGAATGTGCATGGAGCTGGTTCCAGGGTAAAGAGACTAAACACTTTCAATCAGCTGCAGGATTTAAAAGCAGACATTGTTAGATGTGTTTCCTGTAGATGCACTCCATACAACACAATTTCCACATGTATACTCAGCCCGTTTCAACTGAAGGCAGAGGGGTAGCAATTCTTACCAACAGAAAATTAAACTTTGACACTGATAACACAATCACAGACCCAGAGGGCAGATTTATTATAGTTAAATTATATATCCAAAATATGAAGTTATACATTGCAAGCATTTATGGACCAAAAGTTGACGACCCCTCCTTCTTTCACTCCCTTCTAACATCACTCTATGGTCACT
>JAPQRP010049508.1:0-10901 GCA_037367295.1 Apogon hyalosoma | reverse complement strand
TAGAAGCTTTAATCAGGAAAAAAGCTCATTGAGATAACAAATCCTGAGTGTCCTGGCCCAGACAGCAGCAGCAGAAGTTACACAAAATACAAATCACAGCCATACATCCACACTAAAAATATACAGAAAAAGTATACATAAAACACAGTAACAGTCAGTACTAAAACCATACTTAAAACACTATGTGAGCAGCATGAGTACTCAACACTTTTATATAACCCATGGAATCTAATAAATAAATAAATACATACAAAAAATTAAGTAAAATAACCAATATAATAATATAATACAATGCAAAATAAAATAAAAGTATGATAAGTAGAAGTATGGTGCCATAGTGAAGTTGACCTTTGACCTTTTGGATATAGACTCTTATGACTTTATCGTTTAATACGTACATGTAATTTTTGGTCATCATTGGTGTATTATTTACTGAGTTCTGTTCTTTAGTGTAAATGTCCTTATTTAATTATTCTAAAATTATTTACATATTTTCACTGTACTGTATCTCAGAGGCAAATATTGCACTTTTTACTGTACTACACTGGTCTGACACTGTTAATTACTTGTTACTTTTGCATTTAAAATACTTGTGGTATTCTGAAATGACATGATGAAGCACTGTACCCTTTGTTAGCAAATAGAAAATAATATGTTGTTTTTGTTTGTTTGTTTGTTGTTTTACAACGCATTAAAAGGAGTGATTCTGCATACTGCAAATGTAATAATATATTTTTCAGATGAGACTTGTGTACTTAACGTACATTTTGAAAGCAGGACTTTTGCTTGTAATGTAATATTTCTATGGTGCTTCACTAAATGAAAGCGTTTCTTCCACATCTGCCAAATGTGAAGAAATTCCCTGAAGGGACAGTAGGATATCACATTCACGAGAATCAGAAGAATGGATGGAAAACCCAACCTCGTGCTGGTTTTTTGAGAATCGTCAGAACAGAGACTGCATTATGTAGAAGATAGTGAACTGGGAGCTACCCCATAACACATCAGTACTCCTTTCGTATAGCCTCTGCAAAAACATGTCAGGCAAAGACGATTCATAAAATGCTGGATTTGGACTGAACTGGAGTGTTGGTGCTCTCTCCTGCAGATTTCTGACACTGGCGGAGAGTGTGAATTAAGTGTCTCAGCTTGTACCATTGATTTATTTGACAAAAATGTAGCAATAACATAACTACAGTATTATGTTCATTTTACACATTGCACGTTTTACACTATTATTGCTAAATTCTTGCAGTTTCACTTGGTATAAATCAGGAAAATAACTGCAGACTTTGCAGCTGTCTCCTCTAAGCACAGACTAAAAAATATGATTAAAAGATTATATGGAGTTTTTGCCCCTCTACACCCAAAATATTGCCTGTTGTGCCTGTCCAAACCCCTCTGTCGGTCTAAAATGTACCACCCTGGCTGCTGGTGCTATTGTTATCCAAGGTCTCCTGCCCTGTGGACCTGAATGTATATTATCCTTGGTGCTGCCTGTCACTGTTATGTTCACCGAAGGTTGTTACACGTCATAAACGCCACTCATTTCCAGCTCTACCGCGAAGGCTGCGCGAAGATAAGAAGGAAACTTATTAATGAATGTGCAGACATGTCCTGTGAGCAGACGAGGGTGTGTTTCATGGAAAAACCAAGCAGATGCGGAAGGATATTGACATGGAAAAGGTGGACATCTGATCACAGCTGTGGCCTGGCTGACCTGTGTGTGTATCCATGAGTGTGTTGGTCTATTCTGGTCTGACAATGTCTAACAAAGGAAAAAAAAAAATCCTTCATTGATATTATTTATTTTCCTGTAATTCAGATAAATCGATAATTCTAGTCAGCATAATCCCGCTTCATTTTGTTGCCTGTCAATAGCATCATATCCTGTTTATTAATGTTAATGTTATGAAAGTCTAGTTAGTACTTGATTGCATAACCATTGTTTTTGATGACTTTTGTTGGTCTAATCATTTTTTCCGTGACTGTATGCATTTTACCCGTGCTAATACACACACAGTACCTATCAGTACTATTAGCAGTTAGCATTAGCATATGGCCCACATTAGGAGCAGTGAGATGCCACTGAAGGTGCTCAGGGACCAACAGGAGAATTAACCTGGAAACTTGTACAGGACAAAGAAAACAGGCAAACTCAACACAGAAAGGCTGGGTCAAATTAAGTTTTTTTCTCCTTCTTCTGTGGTAGGAGAATACAGAGGAGCACACTGGATTAGACCTGAAAGTAGGAAATGACATCGCAGCTTAACAAAAAGGTTATTTACGAGTTGAGTTTTTCTACCGTTGTGATGGAAAACCAATAATATAGACTGATGGACTGACTCATTAGTATGAAATGACCAAACTTTTATGGTTGAACCTTCAAACTGTGCGTTCATTCTTTGTCACCACTTTGAAAAATAGCTGCTTTGTCTGCCTCTGACTTCCTTGTCATCCCATTTTTAGAATCTGCCGCCACAAATCTGTCTAGTATTTGTGCTTTCTTGGTGCCTGTCTCTATGATGAGATGATTGGTCCCACATAGAGCGAGGTATATCTGCTCTCAGTGCTCTTGTCATCGGTTAAAATATTCCTTTAAGCAGGCTGTCATCGCATTCTGTCATCCACAACTGTCCTGGAGTCAGGATGGAAAAAGGCAAAGAGAGGAAAGAGAAATGAGGACGAGGACAATGGCAGATGTTGAGAACATCAGTTCTGACTCATGAATGTTTGGACGAGCCAAACTGACATTTGTCTCTGATTTAGCTCTGAGGTCCGTTCTGAATCCTTCTCAGCGCTCAGCACTCTTTTCATCACATTCCCATATTTCCATCCATTCCACTTTCATTCATCATACTCCAGAGTTTCCTTTCTTGGCGGGAGAGAAGGACAAATCACTGCTTTACTGAAGGTCAGTTTCACATCTATCTACCATGTCTTAGCCTCCATTTACTTTTCTTTCACATTTCTATCTCTCACTTCCCCGTTCCCGCCCTTGTAGATACAAACTCACACAGTTTGATAAGAATTATGCTAATTATAGAAATGTAGGCCATTGGGAGCAAGGACATCAGGCATAATAAACACTTAACAGCAGACATGGGCAACGCATACACTTGCACACACTGTTCCATTCTGTTGAGCCTTTCGCTGTTCTTTAAAAGGATAGATAGTCGCTTTTAGGCTAAACTCAGCCTATTGTCCATTAAATGTCTGTTTACCATGTGTCTGTGCAACGGCAATAGAATCCATATGATCAGATAACAGACTCCACCTGTGTGCTTTTATTTCTTTATGGATCCTTGCATGATAGCCACTGCATGTGAAGCGTCTCATCGCTCTATGTTAAAATAACTACCTTCCCTTCTTCACGCTAATTAATCTGGAGGTGTTGACCGGTACATATGGGACAAAAATAACAGTTTGTGTACATGCTCGGTTTATAAGTAAGCAGTAAGTGAGTCTGTTTCTGTTTGGAATGCAGCCCAGAAGTCTGGGAGGCCATCTGGATTGAAGATTGACCTGCAATACCTGGGAATGATCTACAGCCTGTTGGAATCTCCCACACGCACACATGCACACACTTACAGAACAAACCGGTTGTATTGACACACACAGATCAACACACACCCGTACACACAACTCTGATAATATCTGAACTTCAGCAACCTTTACTACAGGACAGACAAACATTGAACATACAAATCCATGCACTGAACATGCAGAGGCACACGTAGGCAGACTAAAACACACACAGGCGTATAATGTAATAAGTATATGTAATAAAGGAATGTAAATCAAGGCACAGCTCAGAAACCACAGATCATCATTTCAGGTCATTACATACTAGAAACATGACCAATAATTGACCCAAAAATACAAAATTCTCACTTATTAATATTTTACATTAAATATATTTGTGGTATTTTAATTTATGTTAAGCTGAAAAACTGCTTCAACTTGATTTACTGTGTATATTTTAATTACTACTATGACTATTTTATTATTATTATTATTTTTTTTTTTTAACACTATAGGACTATTTATTTTTGAGTTTATCTCATGTCAGTAGTGGTGATATGAATTCGCCACCACTGCAATCAGTGACAGTTGGTCCATAGGGGGCACAGGGGTGTCGCCCCACCTCCGATTATATGGAAGAAGAACTATTTAAACATAGTAATTTTAGGAATCGGATTGAAAGTGGCCTGGGTTGGATTTGGAAAAAAAAAAAAAAAAAAGTGTGCCATTCAAACTGTCTTTAACAGGTCACATACGGGCAAAAAATCAGATTTGGGCCACGTTTGCCTGGAGTCTGAGCGCAACCTTAGACACATAATGAGGTTCAGCAGACCTAGCCTGTTTTTCGACATAAGCTAAAAAGGTATGTGGCTTATAATAAAACCTTTGTGTACAAACAGACAGGACAGAGGCCATGCCCCCGGTGAAACCAGAGGGTCAAAGGTCACACTCATACTGAGAGGGTGAGGAGACACAGAAGACATTAATGTACCCGAGCAGCACCTCTGCCTTCCTGCGGTAGTGTCTGTTTGTGATCTGCTTCTTGTGTTCCTGCTTTAGTGTATTTATGTACAAATGCGTCGTGTGTGTGTATGACAGAAAGCAACAGGCACAAAGCAGCTAACTAAACAACAGCAAAAGGAGAAAGCTGAGTAAAAGTGCAGCTCTGCTCTTGAAATAGCAAATGGCTTCACAGTGGAGAAACCAGATGGAAACACACACACACACACAAAAACACACACACACAAATAGCAT
Source organism: Apogon hyalosoma (assembly GCA_037367295.1). Taxonomy (NCBI): domain Eukaryota; kingdom Metazoa; phylum Chordata; class Actinopteri; order Kurtiformes; family Apogonidae; genus Apogon; species Apogon hyalosoma. The sequence continues at coordinate 6,122 of JAPQRP010049508.1, read as the reverse complement.
AGCACGGCAGCCGTCCTGAATTAGTGTGTGTCTGTGCAGGTCGGGGTTTGACCGATGAACTGCTGATGGTTGTTTGACGTGGATCTACCCTGAAGCAGATACTATTAGTGTCGATATAGTCATACGGCTAACATAGGGAGGGAGATATGTTGAAACACAAGTCAAATAGATATAAAGGCACAGAGGTGGAAGAAGATGAGTAGTAACACAACACTGTAAACAAAAAAAATAAATACAAAAAATCCACAAGTTTATTCACAGTCTCAGTATTATCAGCAAACTGTACTTAAAATATGACAAATCAAAATAGTCATCTTCATCTTAATTTTGACAGGGACGTGTTTTCCCTCTGATTTTGGCTTCTGCAGCTTTAAAGAGGCGCGATGTAGTTATTCTAACCCATAAAGACCCAGTGCTGCTTTTGCGTCAGTTCCCAAATCAATTTTTCTCAATTCTGAACCTTTCCTAAATGACTTATCGCCATTTTCTCTAATATTATGTTCTGTGTTTAGCAATTTAAAAAAAAAAAAATCTGGTATTTTCCTATATATAATTCACTGATCAAGTAAATGTTCATTAAAGCTCAGATTAAAGTTAAGGGTTATTATATCCAAAACAGAGAAAAACTTTTTTTTTTTTGCAAAATATGTTATCAACTGAACATAAAATAATTGTCTCCATCCACTGTCATTGATCCAACTCCACGGGTTTTACTGGTGAATCAATGTTGTAGAAGATGACGGTGTTTCCACGTTCACGACAGAACCTCTGAACGTCCAAATGGATCGTATCTGATGAACATGACAAGATGATAAACTGCATTTGACACTAATTATTTACCTGTATTGATAGGATTAGTGGATCAACAGGTATTAAACAGGTTAGATCGATGAATGATTTTGGTTGCCAGTGGATATTTGGGTCTTTATGGGTTAATTAGGAAAATTAAAAAAAAAAAAAAGTCCTGGAAATACCATTCGAGTGTTTAGAATAAAGATCTCTGAGGTTCTGCCAAAGATGCCATTGTATTGGATTGCAGAAATATGAACTGATTATATTTCCAGCGATAAGCCGTGGGATTTATGTGACCACTAGAAGGAGTAGAGAATCATTCTTTTGGTCTCCTATGGTGAGGAAAACTAACATCACAGGGCCTTTGACCAAAGTGTCAGAAAGTGACCAGATGAGATAAGAACCACTAAGAAAAAACTTTTAGCATCGGTGAACGTGAAACGGTGATAAAAGTTAGAAGCACTGTTGTTGTTTTCTCCACTGGACACAGCTATAAATGAAAAGAATGGAATTTGATGCTGAAATGGAAGCATTTCTTCAACACAGGTGAGTTTGATTATGAGGCGTATGAAGAGATAAAGTTGTTATGGAATGTTATTATTATCTTCGCTAAGTTGTGGTTTGGTGATCTGTGGTTCAGACTAAACTGTGACAGTTCTGACCTTGTTTGTTGGATTCAAAACAGTTCTTTAGTTCAGCTATTGACAACACAAACTGTACAGAAAACAGAGCTAAGCTAACAGAGCTATAATGGAAACCAGGGGTCTCAAACATGCGGCCCGGGGGCCAAAACTGACCCACCAAAAGGTCCAATCTGGCCCGTGGGAGGAATTTGCGGAGTGCAAAAATTACAATGAAGATATGAACAATCAAGGGTGTCGAACTCATTTTAGTTCAGGTTCCACATATAGACCAATATGAGCTAAAGTAAAATAACAGCATAATAACCTATAAACACTGATATCTCCATTTTTCTAGGTTCAACTGGACTAGTTTTGCTCTTTTAAAACAAAACTAGTCCAGTTGAACCTTGACGAACTACCAAGAAGAACAATGACCTGGACTAATAAGAAATTGAAGGAGAAATTATTCTTCTTTTAGTTCCAGACTTCAAATTTTTAACAATATTATGCCTGTTACCAAATGTTTGTGTAACACTGTGTGTAATGCACATGTATAAATGATAAGTTGAGGCTTAATCTTGTTAAAACTGCACTTATTTTTCCTACAAATTAAATTTTTTTTCCCAGTTATTGACATGTTTTTTGTTAAAGGATAGTTTGTAAATGTAAATATTTTCATAATTGAATACTTTTTTTTTTTTTGCACTTAAAGAGAAAAGGTTGTCATTATGTATAGATTATGGTGCTATTACTTTACTGGTCTGGCCCGCTTGAGATCCAACTGGGCTGAATGCGGCTCCTGGAAGAAATGAGTTTGACACCCCTCATGTAAACTATCAGCTGACACAGAACTTGAAGATTAGAGTTTTAGTTTGTAGAAGAAAACTTGATGACACCATAATACAGATGAGTGTAAACAATGTGCTTTATACTTTATTTAGTGAGTGCGACAGTCATAGTGTTGATTCATTGGTGGCATCGTTTGGTAGTCGTGTGTTTTAGTACATGATTTCCTGCCGCTGTTGAGAGTTCGGAATATAAATACTATACAGACCCTTTTTAAGAAGGAGGAGGATTTTCTCAACGTTTAATACAAACATTTAGAGTTAACACATTTGGAGATACATGATTTTTACCAAACTGGAAGGACATGTGTAAACTGAAAAGTAACTAAAGCAAAAAGTGCAATATTTCCCTCTGAGATACAGTGAAGGAGAAGTAAAGTACCTAAAACCGGTACGTAAATAGTTTAATAGACGTACTTAGTTAAATTCCAGTACTGTCTGGAGCAGGGTGGGGTGGGGGTGGGGGGTTTAGGAGTAAAACCTCGAGTGTGTTTTGATGGTATGGTTCATCGTATGTCTGAGCGACAATTTTAGAAACACGCTGGGTTTGTGCGTCCGTACCACATGCATATAGGATACTGTAGCCAGACTGAGTCGTCATTTCTAAACATAAACTCTGCAGTATGTAATATAAACTGTGTGTAGGAACTAAGCTGGGCACGGTGTGTGCGTCTGCTCAGTTTCAAGGACGAGTTAAACACCGCTGTCTTTTTATAGCGCCGGCCATTCAGCTTGTGTGTGCGAGTTTGTGTTTTTCTGTACGGTATAGTAAGTAACTTAATGAATGAGAGAGAAACTGCATGTTTCCCCGCGCTGTCGTTCTTCAGAATGGTACTAGTGATGCCTTCAGGCCTGCGACGGCAAGAAAACTGAGCGGGGAAGAAAAAAAACGTGTGTGAATGTGTGAATGTGTGTTAGCATGTACACTCCTGCATGTCCTTGGGCCTTTCAGCGCTGCTTTGTGCCCTGCTGTCAGAGCAGTCATAAAAGTGTATGAATCAGCCTGTGTGTGTTTCTGTTCTACACACACACACACACACACACACACACACACACACACACGTGTATTTTTCCATTTGAGTGTGAAAAAACAGACAGCTCTGTCAGAGAAGAGAAGATGACTCACCTGACCTGCATTTCACACACTCATTGCACTTGCCTGGGAAACAAACACGCCGCTGTTATTTTCAACACATCCATATGTCCACGGTAGAAGGATGTACTGTACTTCATGTCGGGCCTGTCAGGTGTTCAGGTATTAAAGGTGGATATGCGATCCAGTGCGTGTTTTATTATGGCGGATATGTGACGGTTCGTATTTTCATTAGCAGAGTGCAGTTTTACCAGGTATAAGTTCGCCCCGAGGTTAAGCTGCAAATACAGCTGTTTATCAAACGGGCAGGATTTAAGGAGCTCGTATCGAAATAACACGCTGATATCAATGAATTTGTTCTAAGAAAGACAACTTAAGCTATTCTATTCACACTTTACTTGTTTCAGTGTTAAACAATCCCACTTGCTACGATGATGATGTAGGTGTAGACGGAGGTTGCTCTAGACATTTTTACTGTCTCTCATTTTGACAGATTTGGTCGTAAAAATTCCGTCATAACACATTATTATCCGTTATTTCAAATAACATTTTTTTTTTAATGATAATGAGACATATTTAGTTGTATTTAATGTTCAAAAACAATGATCTCAATGATGCAGTGGCTGTAGTTGCTGCTGGCTGATAGACGTTATCACTATTACTTACTTGTCCTTCATCCTCCACCGCATCAGTCCCTCTTTTTTTCACCTTGTTTATCGATGCCATCACATTTGCTGGGCTTTTGAAAATAACTAAGGCGACTCGGCTGTCTTGACAATTTGCATTAATAAAGCAGCATATAGTTTCGGCTAAAGTCAGCTTAACAACGAGACAGTGACTGATTAATAAGCACACTCGCCATCAACTGGACAGGGGGTCTACTCCGGGTGAACTAACTAAGTAACGGTGTTGTATGCAGCGTAGTTGTGAACGGTGGCGCTGTAGGGTTACATACAGGTAGGATGCTGTTATGTTAAGAGAGGGACAGACCAGCCATCCCGCGAGCAGGTTCTGTTCACAGTGTTGTGTGAAAACGTCCTCAGTATTTTAATCTGTCAAAATGACGGACGGCCTTCAGAATTTTCCGTCATCTTTAAAGAAAATCCGTCAGTGATGGAATATTTTCGGTTAACGCGACCTCTGGGTGTAGATAAATCACCAAGGGGAGTCTGTTTATTTTGTGGTTACTTTACATTACCGAGTGTGTTTATGTGAAATTTGTGTTCAAGGCTGTGTTGTGTTGGAAGCTGGTTATGTTTTGATGTTAACTACATAACTATATTTCTATGCTTAATGTGGTGAGTAGCTTTAATTTGCTCTTATTGTGGTTTTTAACTGAAGGTTGTGTGTAGATATGCATACTCTGTCTTTACATACATGTATTGAAGATGCACATATGTATTTATTTAATTATATTATTATTATTATTATTATTATTTTAATCATGTGTGAGCCACTGAATACATAAATCTCAACAAAGGGATAAATATCCATCCATCCATCCATCCATCCATCCATCCATCCATCCATCCATCCATCCATATGGGTGTGCAGGCTGATATTATAGATAATAGAGTCAATACTGAACCATGATACAGACTCTAATATAAGTTACACCTAAGTAAAGAGGCCTGTACTTATTGAACACTGACTTATATTTATATAGATTTAAGTGTACTGCCCCCAGTGGAGTGAAACATTTCAGTTTGACTTCATGTGTTTTGTCTACTCAGAGCTACCGTAGTTGTCATATTATCAGTTTAGTTACCTTTAAAGCCCCGTTACTTGTTATTTAGCCCTAAACAAATATCCGTCTGTAAGTATTGTCATTTAACGTTGTGATGTTTATTGACCTTACATACCCAGCTGAGGCTCTTTGTGTTGTTTAATACTTTATTTTTGTTTAAAAATGTGAGAAACTAATAGCCTTAGCATGTATATGGGACTTTCAATGTATTTTAGCATTGTGCTAATCGCTATCATTAACAGACTTCTTTTTTTTTTGTTTGTTTTTGGGTATGTAGCTAACATTAAGTTAATGTTGTCTATATTTTACATAATACAATTCAGTGATACATAATGTTTTGTAGCTCTACACATTCTTTGTTCACAAAAATGATACATGATTATACCCCATAGACTACAACATAAAGTCATATTCCTATTCATGTCTGACATTATGACTTGAGTGCATTGACAGTTCACCAGAAAATGGGTAAATTAAATGTGTGAAAGTCCAAATAACTTGGGTAAAGTGCACATGCAGACCTGAAAACAGCTATCTGTCTGTCTTGGCTTCGGCCCATGACCCTTTGGATTCCACTCCGAGTCTCATTTCCTGCTAAAGACATTTATTCAGCAGACGTTTCTGACTTATCAAAGCAGGTAACACAGCTGCAATTAACATTCCCATAAGCTGTGCCAACCGCGCACAATGTCAGAGTGTGATAATGGAGGAAATGGTACGCTACCAGCATTAAAGCTATTGTGTCTAGTAATGAGTATTACATAAGCTGCTGTGCTTTAGATGTTTTTACATGTTGCTGATGTTCATCTGGAAAATTCTTTGTAAAGTTTATGTTGCGAAATGATGGTTGTATTATACAACGGCTTCAGGTGTTAATGTACTGATGATGAAAAGTGAAGTAAACACTGGAAAAAATTTCTCATTTCTAGTCCAAATATCTCATCCCACTTAAAATAAGACATAATCACCTAAAGAGTAACTTTTCAGTGAAATATAAGAACTTATTTTTAGACAATAGATCT
>JAPQRP010049507.1:0-13098 GCA_037367295.1 Apogon hyalosoma | reverse complement strand
AGTAGTTCTGTGTCTTGCTGCAAGTCTGCTGATGACACTGTGAGACACACCAAGTTCACAAGCAACATCTGACTGCCTGCTACCGACCTGAAGGTGTGCTATTGCCACGTGGCACTACTCGACCGTTAAGTGACATTGTGTGTTCATGGCTGCTTGAAAGATGAACTGGGAACGACTTACTGACAATACCAGCTTTTTATACCCCCAGAATGTTGAAACTGATGCCACACTGAAACAGGTTGTCTTTTTGTATTTTTTGGTATTGGCCCCAATATGTAAGGCGCACTGTACACAGTGAGACCATTCATGGAAAACACAAAATAAGATGTGTCTATCACCCTAATACAATTGCCTCTCTATCCCAAAAATCACTCAAGTGAAACAAACACCTTATGTATGAAATCCATTGAGGACCTCACAATATCCATAAGTTACTGTGAGTAGTGTATATTCCTGCTCTGCCATTTTTACAGCTTCGTCTGCAGAACCATCTGTGTAAATGTGGGTCCAACATTCCAGGGATTATGACGTGGATGTGTTGTAGGACAATAGACCTTTTTTCTACATTGTACTGACTATCTTTTTATCTAATGCCAGGGATGTTTCATTTTATTAGGGTGAAGTTTTTATTGCTGCATACTGAGTTTTCCAGGTACAAAGGGATTAGAGTTGGTTCTTGATCTAGGATATCCTGGTGTTCCCTTTCAAGAATTCTCATTTCTTGAATGAAGCTGGCTCATTTTTAATCTCCTCCTGGTGGGCTGGAACATCCTTTCTTTCAATGGATGGAATGATAGTCTTTTGAACTTGGCAGCCTGGATCAGCATCTCTTTGTCTCTGTGACCTCTTATAGGTTCTAGTCTGGTGATGGTTTCCAGTTCCTGTATGGGTGTTGACCTCATAGCTCCGGTGTTAAGTCGAGCAGCTTGGTTCTGTACCTTGTTTATTTTTTCAAGGTTGGATTTAGCCGTAGTGCCCCATGAGGTGATCCCATATTCTAATACCAGTCACACTCTTCCTATGTAGTGTTTCTTTAGAATTTATTAGGCATCAATCAATTAACTGATTCCCTCTTGGACACAATATCAACTTCCATCTAATGTTGAAAAGTCAAACAATACTTTGTTTAAAGTCTTTAAAATAATAGTATTTGTCATTTCACAATAAATGATCCTAAAATCAAAGTTTTCAGCTCTTTGAGCATTTCTTAGGAGGATTTTTGACCAAGATTTTTAAGTAGATTTTCTAGCCACCTCACTGACAGCTGCAGTTACCGATTACCGTTTTTTCGTAGTCGTGTAGAAACTGTACAACAACGAAATCCAAATTAGCTGAGACTGCAGATCATCCTGTGGATCATAACCAAATATAGTATTTTAGTTCTAATATTTCATGTCTTGGGACATTTACCTTTCAATATTGTGGAGTGACTACTGAAGGTTTATGCACAGTCAGAAGATCTTGTATCTGACCATATGCCAGTGCTGTAACTTTAAATTAAGAAAATGTTGCATTTATCTTGATTTTATTAAATTTTTTCTGTATTTCTATCAAAATTTAAATTAATTTTATTTTTTTTAAATTCTGATATGCTGGTAAACAGCAACTGGTAAACATTCCTGTGTAATGATCAGAGCCAGTATCTGTGGGTGAACTAAGGTTCTTTGTCTCTCTACATTTGTGCCATAAACATAAAAATTTAACAGTAAAATAAATTTGAAATACAATTTGAAATAAAAGACATGACTTGACATAGTAGCAGAGAAGTGTTTTCTTGGTTCCACAGCAGCACAAATAATGTCAGGTTCATATATCCTTACGTTTAGTCTTTCTAATGTTTTTTCCCACTGATTTTGGCCCCTGCAGCTTTAACTATGAGCCACTGAAATGAAATTATACGATAAAACAAGTTGAAAACAAAAAGATGCAGCTCTTTAATATCAACCTCTCCATTTCATGTGGCATTTAGAAAAGTTTAATTTCTTTTTTTCCAGTGGTAAAATAATCAACCTGGTGACTAGGCAGTTCATGATATTTAGCATCCTCATCTGAAAAAATGTCTGTGGATGTCATTGTACATTGACTCTGTTGCTCTCTTGAGACAACACTTTTCAACTCCTGGTTAAAAACTTGACTTTGCTGATTGTCTTTTTCAGAACAAAGAGCAGAAACTGGAGTATGTTGTTCATGTAAACATACTCAGTGTAAAAAAAGATGTAGCTCTTGGTGTTAGAGATAGAGGACATTGATTATGTTTTCTATCTGCACTGAAACCTGAAACTGAATCAGACTATATAAAGAGAAAACCACATAACATTCCATCAACTAAAAACAGAAACACAGAGGGAATGTCAACCCACATGATGCTCCCCGACAGATTAATTATTCAACAATTTAAGCACAAATACTTGACCCTGCATCTTGATCCAATTCAACATATAGGAAGCAGCTTTAAAATACAACACAATAGAAGGAAAGGTAAAATAAAAATCAGAAGAAGAGAAAGAGGGGGATGTAAGAAGGATAGGATGGAGCAAGTACCAATGAGGATGGAGGCGATGCTGGTGGGGCCAAGGCCCAGCGGGGGTCTCTGCAGCTCCTCTCTGCCAGTCTCAGACTCCCCACAGACCACAAGGAGGAAGGAGGTGAGGGCACGGCCAAGGGTGACACCGAGCTCAGTCCAGCTCGTCGAGCGGTCGATGGACACTCGACCCAGTGGTAAATGGCCACCGCATCCCTTAACATCCTCCTCCAGAGCTTCCAGAGGACACATGGACACTGACCTACCTCCACCTGAAGTGTGGACACGGACCAGGACCCGGTACGAGTCTGAGAATGGAGACCAAGGAGTGAGACATGAGAACCAGGGGATTGTTGATCTAGGATTTATTCAACAATAACAGCTAAAACCATGAATCCAACAGTGAATGTTCATGTGTCTGAAAAGGATTTTAGACTACAAATCAGAATAAATCTTATTTTAATCTTACAAACAAACAAAAGATAAGAAAAACAAACTTTGAGCAGGGGAAATGTGTTGGAAGATTTCAAGAAAAGAAAAACTCAAGAAACAAAAGAAAAAACAAGGGAAAAAAATCTCTCAAGATTCGAGCTGGATACTTCCTTGAGGATTAAACTATTATCTGAGAATGCAGAGGTAAATTTTCAAAAGATAAAGAAAAAATAGTTCATGGGATCATAAAATCCAACATTTGCCATACAAAAAAAACTGCAAACTTTCAGATTAAACTAAAGAAATTATTTTCTAAAATCATCCCCAATTTAAAGATCAAGTGTACCATTTAAGGGTCAGTTAGGTAACATTTTCAAACATCTTGTATGATATTTTAGAATGTGTTATTAGGAATCGCATGCAGATCGCATGTCTACCTTATTTGTGCTGATTTTTGTAGCACAGAAATACATAGTATTCTTTTAATAGACCTTTTTATGAATTATGTCTAGGCTGTCTACAGACACAACATAATTTTCATAATAATACCATCTTCATCAAATTTCCCACTAATATTGAAACAGAGTATATCCCCCTTGTTTAAAATTGGCAGCAAACATATATAAAGTCAGAATGATACCTTTTTGCTAGGAAATGTTCTGTATAACATTAATTACAATGTTTGTGTTTTTTATATAAATATTTATTTATTGCTTTTTGTAATTTTCCATTGACATGCATTTCTTAGATACCTACAGTTTTTCATACATACATTGTACATTCATTGATAGTTACATCAAGCCAACACGGAGATGCTAATGCATGCTTTTATCTCCAGTAAAATCAACTACTGTAACGCCCTGTTTTCTGGTCTTCCCAAAGATAGAATTTCACAACTCCAACTTCTTCAGAACTCAGCCGCTTGTGTGCTGATGAAGACCAGAAGGCAGGTTCATATTACACTGGTTTTAAAATCACTGCATTGGCTCCCCGTATTTCGGGATTGATTTTAAGGTTCTTTCAATGGTTTTTAAATGTCTTAATGGTCTTGCTCCTTCTTATCTTTTAGACTTGCTTTTACCTTTTGAACCCTTGCAGACCCTCAGGTCTTCTGGCACTGGCCTTTTAATTGTTCCAAAAGTTATATATTTATATTCTTTTAACCAATGCTTCTTTTTATCTTTTTATTGTTTTTATTCAAATTCTCCAGTGTTTCATTGGTGGGGGCCCTCCGCACCGTGGGATGGCTGTGGGCTCCAGTGGCTGTGGCGCTTTCTTGGGGTCTTCTCTTCCCTGGTGGGGTGGGGGTTACTGCCACTGCAATGCGGTGGTGGTGTGGTGTGTGTGTGTGTGTGTGTGTGTGTGTGTGTATGTGTGTGTGTGTGTGTGTGTGTGTGTGTGTGTGTGCGTGCGCACACATATATGTGTGTGGTGGTGGTGGTGGTGGTGGGGTGTACTTATTTTGTATGTAAAGCATTTTGTGCAACAATTCACTGTATGAAAAGTGCTATACAAATAAACATTGATTGATTGATTTGTACTGTAGCCTGTATGTCTATAAAGTATCCTTTTCTCAACCATCAATGGGCAGAAAGGTTGAAACAAAGTAACAGAACATTAAGGGAAAAAAAACAAAACAAAACAAAAAACACCACATCTGGAACAATGAACATTTAGGAGTGACCATATAGAGATGAATGTTCATTTACATAAAATTAAATCAGGCCTCTGGATTATCATATATTGAACCCATTTTTCCCAATATGAAGCAAAAACTTCTAGTCTATGATGAACCAATGCAGTTATTTTCTCCATTTTGTAAAGGTCCATTGTTATGTCCATGTTGGATCAAAATCTGAATCATAGCCATACCATTTAAGTAGTGCAATATCTTTGTCCAATGTGTGTTTTTTAATAAGATTTATCCACATGTTGAGAGGGCATTTTACCCATGGGTTATTAGTGGTATCTATGTAATTTTCGATGCTTTCATCTGCTAAGATGGCTTGTATTGGGCAGGAGAATGTTTTTTTCTTCAATGTCTTTCCATTAGGCATTGTATGATGGGTTGCACCAACATAAAACTGCCTTCATCTGAGCTGCAAAACAGTAATCCCTGAGGGATGGTAAGGACATAGGACCGCCGACGCCACCTGACAGCTTGAAGACACTGTATCATGCGATGCAATGTTTGTAAGGGTAAATTTGTAGGGGGTGCTATAGTGCGAAATATCATTATCTTCTACTGAATGGGTGTAGGCCTGGGAGATAGACAACTGTGCTGACTCAGTTGTCAATCTCCAAGACCTACACCCATTTATCGAAAGAAAATGCAATTTCGCACTATAGCACCCTCTACAAATTTACCTTTACGAAAATTGGTTCAGTTTGGACATACAAACACCAATCTGGCTCAAATTTCAAATAGTTGTCAAACTCACAGGCCTACACTCATTCATCTGATGAAATTGAAAAAAATGTGCACTATAGCGCCCCCTATATATATCTATGTAAAAGTGTGTGTATCTTGCAGAATATTGCATCCAGCTGACGAAACGGTGTCCTCTCACTATCAGGTGGTGTCAGCGGTCGCGTGGGGAGGTGGTGGCTAGGGAGGGCAAGGGCCTTAACACCGCTTGCGATTTTAATTTAATTTGTTCTTTAAAGTGGGTTTCATCAGATTTGAATTTAGTTTCTATGTAATAACTTTTGGCCACAAATTCAGGTTGACTAATAAGTGTATGGGTGCATGGTCGCTTATATCTATTGTTCCAATTTCACTTGTTATGATTTTACATCTTTGTCTTTTCCAAATATTAAAAAGTAATCTATTCTTGTGTACAGAGAGTGTGAAGCTGAATAATGAGTATAATCTCTTCTATTAGAATAAAGATCTCTCCATATATCAATCAAACCAACATCTTTGAATAGTGTATGGACTTTTTTAGCTATTGAGTTTGATTCTGGTCTTCTCTTATTGGAACTATCAAGTTCCGGTTGTAAGTGTAAAATTGAGATCTCCTTCACATATCAAAATACCCTTTGTTTTGGTTATTAATATATTAACCATTTTGTGGAAGAAGTTAAAGTCACTACCTGGAGGTGCATATATGTTCATTAGAGTGATTAAGTTCTCATCTATACCTTACTAATATGAATCTTCCCTCCTTATCCCTCAGCTCAAACATCATTTCAAAATTTATCTTATTTGAAATGAGAATGGCTAATCTGTGTCTACACCCATACTCATTTGATGAGAAAAATACATTTGTAAATCCCATTTGCTTCAATTTCTCATGCTCCACTAGGCCTAGGCGATATATCGATTTTATTGATTAATTTGATTTATTGATTTTTTTTTTTTTTTTTTGGACAATTTCAAAAATAAAAAAGAATTGAGTTTTTTTCAGCTCTTCCTACAGCACACCTTTTGCCCCAGGAGCTTCCGGAGCATCCCCCCCTCCCCCTCGTTTCCTTAACAGAGATACATACATAGCATTAACATGGCTACCGCAAACGAGTGAGAAGTTTGTTCCGAAAAAAAAGGAATAGGTTCGTCTGTAGTTTGGAACTGATTCAGGTTTGGGGCAACAGACATGGAACAAGTGACTGCACGCTGCAAAATTTGTCTGAAGCCCATTGCAACAAAAGGCAGCAGTACAACAAACGTATTCCAGCATCTAAAACAAAGGCATCCAGCCGAGTGGGGAAAAATGCCACTCTTTATGAGGGGAACAAGACCGCTACAACCAACAAACTCCCGCTAAAAAGCAGCTTACTGTGGTGGAATAATTTAGCCAAGGCACCACGTATGACAAGGAAGGGGCACAATGGAAAGGGATCACTGAAGCAGTTGCTTTGCACATTGCTAAAGATATGGGACCCATATATACAGTGGAAAAGACGGGGTTTATCCACTTGTTGAAAACTATAGACTCCAGGTATGTGCTACCTAGCCACAAGTATTTTGCTGAAGTTGCCTTGCCCCATCTGTACAACAGCACTTGTGAGAAAATCAGCAGAGAGCTAGGGGGGGATGGCGTTTTATTCTGCAACGACAGACCTGTGGTCCAGTCGAACCACGCAGCCATACATGAGTTTGACGGTGCACTTTATCAACAACGACTAGCCTCTGTGGAGTATTTACCTCCAAACAGCATACTTTCCAGAGAACCACAAAGGTGAGCTAATTGCGCAGGGACTGGAGGATGCCCTTGGTTCCTGGAACCTGTCCGAACATAACAACTGACAGCGGCACCAACGTGATCAAAGCTCTGAGAGTGAACGGGTGGCCCAACCTCCAGTGTTTTGGACACAAACTGCACAATGCTATTGGTAAGTCTAACAAAGAATCAAATAAATTAATCATTTTGGTAGTCCATCCTTTATCATCATCCATCATTTTATAAATAATACTCTTTTAATATTTTCTGTTTAAGGGCACTTTCGATTAAAAGTGATATACATGGGTTATTAAAAGAATTTAAATAATATACAAAAATGGGACAAATTTGTTGATATTTGTGCTAACCTAACAAGAATAATTAAGGAGGCATATTCATTTGATCTGTTTTTGATCCATTAAGCCACAGTCATTATGAATAGATTATTCATATTTCTCTACAAAATGCACATATGCATTTAATAAACACAAACATATACTGTTTGTGCATGTATAAGTGTGTCTGTGTCTGATCTTTGGGTTGATAAAGTTTTGAAATATAGAAGAATTAAACAAATTTTTGACATGTTTACCAGTATATATACACGTCATAACAGTTCACATTACCCCCCCCACATATCATATCATGTACATGTGCAACCATGATGTAAATAATATTTAATTCAATTTTTTAATTCATGTTCGTCATTTATTCATATAAATATTTAGATAAATACCAAATTTTTTCTTTTATATTTTTCATTTTCACTCGTGGCTTTTCTACCTGTCTTTTCTCTCAGTGATTGCTTGTTGTTTGTTGCTGCTGTCAACTGTGAAATTTCCCCCATGGTGGAGTAAATAAAATCTTATCTTATCGTATATGTTTCAGCGTTATTAATGTCCCAATAGTGATTTCTTTGAGTTTAAGGATCCCCGCATCGATTGTGCTATTGAAGTTTGCAAGAAGGTTGTTGCTGCTTTTTCCTATAGCTGGAAAAAAAGAAGAGAGTTGGGCGAAGCACAGTCAGAGCTTGGCCTACCCCCTCATCAGCTAAGAACAGAGTCCCCAACCAGGTGGGGCTCCTGCCAAAAAATGATCGAGCGGTTCCTGGAACAGGAGAAGGCTATAGCCCATGTCCTGGGGTCGCCATCTTGTGCCCTCTTGGCAAAGCATTGAGGTTTTGGAGTCGGCAAATAAGGCAGTCAAACCAGTCCAAGACTTTACTGATGCACCATCAGGGGAAATGTATGTCAGTGTCTCCTACATTAAACCCATTATCCATTTGTTCAAAACCAGTCTTTTGCAGCCTGAAGATGATGATACAGAGCTTACTAAAACAATAAAAAAGAACATACTGGAATACCTTGATGAAAAATACAGTAACCCTGTAAAGGATGAACTCTTGGACATGGCCTCCAATGGACCCAGGTTCCAGACAACCTACATTGACCCAGACAAGGTGGAACAAGTCAAAAGAAGAGCGGCCAATGAACTACTGTCTTTCCCCACTGACAAAAGCTCACCACAGCCTGGTCCAGTTGTGCAGGTGGACCAAGAAGAGGCAAGGCCTCAGCCAGACCCCAAGAGGAAAAAACTTTTGCGACCTTCTTCAAGAGGAATCATGTACCAACCTCTGACCAGTCAGAGGCAGTTAAAATAGAGACTGAACTAGCAACTTATCTGCTATTGCCAGAGGCAGACCCTGACACTGATCCACTTCAGTGGAAGAGCCATGAATCCAACCTCTCAAGGCTCAGTATCCTGGCCAAGAAATATCTCTATATCCCTACGACAAGTGCCCCATCTGAGAGGGTTTTCAGTGTGGGGGGAGGAGTTGTTACATGCAGCAGGGCATGCCTCAAGCCAGAAGAAGAGGACAGGCTAGTTTTCCTTGCCAAAAATGTATAAAAGTTATAGACAACAAGTACAGACCTCATGTCCTGCACCTCAGCCAAAATGTGATGTTTATTTTGTTCAGTATCTTCAGGGATACAAGTAGCACTAT
The DNA here is from genome assembly GCA_037367295.1 of Apogon hyalosoma. Classification (NCBI taxonomy): domain Eukaryota; kingdom Metazoa; phylum Chordata; class Actinopteri; order Kurtiformes; family Apogonidae; genus Apogon; species Apogon hyalosoma. The sequence goes on along the minus strand of JAPQRP010049507.1, from coordinate 3,977 downwards.
TTATCTTCTAAAACAAAGTTTAACCAAAGGTTTTAAGTTTGCACTTTATCAATCTCAGTGTTGGAGTTGATTTATTATTTATTTGCAAACAATGTGCTATGCTACATTTTTGTTTACAGAAGTATTTTATTCAAGACAGAGGTTTTGCCTCCCAGAGGAGGCTTTTTATTTAGTTTTTTGAAAATTAATTCTATACAAAGTGCAATTTATATCTGTTAGAAAGAGAACAACGTTATAAAAATTTAGAATTTTGCTAAGAGTAAGATAGAGTGCATGTTCATGTCATGTATCCCTGTAAGTTGTGGCATTGTTTGAAGCCTGAGATAATGAAAAATGTCATTGGGTATTTTTCTTCAGATTCATAATGAGATAATTTCTTAACAATTTTGAATGCAGCTTTCAACGTGAATGTAAACAAGTCCTTCTCCTTTCAAACCACAAAGTGTATTTTTTAAAACCAAAAAACAGCTGGCTCTTAAATTCCAAGAGGGAAAAATGTATTACTTTTGTTAAGTTTTTGATGAAATAAAAGCAAAACTTTCTCTGTCATTTGTACCTATTGTTTTCTTTAAAAAGTAGGGGGAAAAAATTATGAATCAAATTTTTTGTGAAAAAATCTGAGATTTTATTTTTGGGCCATATTGCCCAGCCCTATGCTCCACTTTCTTCAAGTGGGTTTTATGTAAGTACACTTTGTGAGCTTGTTCCCACTTCAGTTTGTTTAAGATTCTAGAATGCTTGATTGATTGATGTATTTATTTCACATAGGAATGTGAAAACAGAAGAAAATAAATAAACAAAACACTTAAACACAAGACATGAGACATAATACATATTCAAAAAGGAGTGAGAAGAAGCATAACTAAACTCCCACCCCTTCTCCTTAAATAATTAATAACAATAATATTCTTCCTATTCTAAGCATTATCTATACTATATACTATATTATGCCTGTTATCATTAAATAATTTGGTTACTGGCTTTATATTATTATGAACAAATATAATATGATTTACATAAACACATAATATAATAACACGTATGTGTGTGTGTATATATATATATATATATGTGTATGTGTGTGTGTGTGTATATATATATATATATATATATATACACACACATACCACATACTTGTAAATCCTTATAACCCCCAGTGCTACCCAACACCTCCCTCATCCCTGTACCTCTGAAAAATTGGCTCTGTACCTCCTTTTAAATTGCGTCATGCTTGGACATTGCTTTAACTTCATGTTGAATCTCTTCCAAAACAAACACAAAAACCTTTCCTAGTCGTATGTATTAAGTGAATTTTAAAGTTCATTTTCCCCATTAAATTATAACCCCCCTCATGAATACTGAATAATTTATGTATACTTGTTGGTAACAGATTATTTTTGGCTTTGTACATTATTTGAGCTGTTTGATGGTCCACAATGTCTGTAAATTCAGTAATTTTGACTGTAAGAATAATGAGTTTGTGTGTTCCTGGTAGCCAATGTAGTGAATGATCCCTATTGCTATGTTTTCTGAATGATGGTTAATGGCCTTAGTGAGATCTTGTAGTTGTTGCCCCAGATCTCTGCACAGAATTCTAAATATGGTGAGACTAGGGAACAGTATGAAGTGTGGAGTGATTTCTGATCCAAAACCTTTTCGATTTATTTATTATTGCAATGCTTCTGAGACTTTAGTGTGTCCATGTTTGATAAGTGCTTTTCAACTGATTCTGTCATCTATGGTTTCCCCCATAAATTTTATTTCATGAACTCTTTCTATTTTAAGTCCATCTATTTTTATTGTTACCTGTAAATTATTTCTACAATTACCAAATCATAATTTTTGTCTTGCTCAGATTTAATGATAACCTGTTTCTGTCAAACCACATTTTTAGTTTGGTTATTTCTATAGTGACTTCCTCCTGTAATTTTTGCAAGTTATCCCCAGAACAGAAAATATTTGTATCATCAGCAAACAACACAAAGTGCAATACCTTAGAAACTTTACACATTTCATTGACATACAAAAGGAAAAAACTAGGACCTAATACTGACCCCTAAGCAATGTCCAAACATGATGAATCACAGTCACCCAATTTCACAAACTGCTGTCTCCCACTTAACTTTTTACCCAGTCCAGCACAATCCCCCTTATGCCATATCTTTCCAGTTTTGTGAATAATATTTCATGGTTTATTGTGTCAAATGCTTTTTTTTAAATCAATAAATATTCCAACGGCATATTTTTTTAATTATCAATAGCATTTGTAATTTCTTCTGTTGCCTTGATTATTGCCAGTGCTGTTGATCTGTCTGACCTGAACCCGTACTGATTTTCTGCAAGTATTTTGTACTTGTCTAGAAATGTGTCCAGTCTGTTGTTGAAAAGTTTTTTTTTCAGTATTTTTGAGAACTGTGGCAGTAAGGAGACAGATCTATAATTTGTGAAATGGTGCATGTTTCCAGCCTTGTACAGAGGTATAACTTTAGCTATTTTCATTGTATTTGGAAATTAACCAATTTGAAAGGATAATTTACATATGTAGGTTAATGGTTTTGAAATCCCCTCAAGGACCTTTTTCACCAGTGAGATATTGATATCAGTGAAGTCAGTCAAGTGTCTGTTCTTACATTTTCCAACAATATTAACAATTTCATTTTCCTCCACTGCTTTGAGAAACAATGAGCAGGGATTTCTCTCTGATAAATGTTCTCCATATTTCCTGGATCAGGGATTTTTCTCTCAAGATCTGGTCCTTCATTTACAAAGAATTCATTAAAACTATTAGCCACATCTTCCATGTTATAGTTCTCAATATCCTTATCAATAAAATACTTAGGCAGACTATTGTGTCTAGATCCATTTCTTATAATATTGTTTAGTATATTCCAAATACCTTTAATGTTATTTTTGTTATCATGTAATATTCTCTTGTAATAATCTTTCTTACTTACCTTTATAATATTAGTTAACTTATTTTTACATTTCTTATATTTATGTTCTGCCTCTATAGTTCTGTCTTATGAAATCTCTGTAAAGTTTCTTTTTCTTCTTTCAGGCATTCTGTAGCCCTTTTGTTATCCATGGGCAATGAACATATGATAGTTTTCTGTTATACATCTTAACTGGACAATGTTTATCATATAATGAGGTAAATATTCTTAGGAATTCATCATATACAAGGTTAACATCTTTTTTCCTGTAAATGGTATCTAAGATATACTCAAGTAATTCCTGCTTAAGTGTGTTTATGGATTCCTCTGATTTCACTCTTCTATATTCTGTTTGCTTGTTTGACTTGTTTCTGCATGTGGTGTCATAGACTGAACACTGGAAAATGGTCACTGATTTCATTAATTTCACTTATCACTTATTGTATTATTGTAAATGTCATTGGTGAAAATATTATCAATAAGAGTGGCACAGTGGGACGTAATTCTGCTGGGTCTGGTGATTCTTGGGAATAGGCTCATACTGTACAGTGGCTTGCAAAAGTATTCATACTCCATGAGCTTTTCCATATTTTATCATGCAATGACCACAAACATAAATATATTTTTATTGGAATTTTATGTGAAAGACCAACACAAAGTGGCATACAGTTGTGAAGCAGAAAGTAAATGACATATGATTTCAATATTGTTTTACAAATAAAAAACTGAAAAGTGCAGTGTGCAAAAGTATTCAGCCCCCTTTTCTCTGACTGCAACCAACTGCCTCCAGAAGTTGCCTGATTATTGCTGAACGATCAAATGTTGACCAAATGACCAGAGTCCACCTGTGTGTAATCTAATCTCGGTACAAATACAGCTGTACTGTGATGGCCTAAGAGGTTTGTTAAGAAAATACTGGGGAGTAAACAGCATCATGAAGTCCAAGGAACATACCAGACAGGCCAGCGATAAAGTTGTGGAGAAGTTTAAAGCAGGGTTAGGCTATAAAAAGATTTCCCAAGCTTTGAACATCTCACGGAGCAC
>JAPQRP010049506.1:0-13098 GCA_037367295.1 Apogon hyalosoma | reverse complement strand
GAGCCACTTTAGGCCCCGCCCCCTCCAGGTTGTTGGCTGTGCTGCTCTGTCCCGTTCAACCAACAACTGAACATTTTCGGTAATCGGCTCAAAGTTTGGACATATTTTCAGTTTTTACTCCAACCGCTGCTGCTGACGAACAATTATGTCGTACTCAGAGAAATGTTTGTCTGAAGTCTTGACCTTATATGTGCAAATGTCGTGACGCAACTAGTTATAGACTTAAATTAAACAGGAATTAAAACAGGTTGTAGAAATCCGCTTGATTTTTGCCAAAATGAATCTAAAGATAGCTTTGCAGCACCTGGAGGGTTCAAATTCAAACTGTACGAACTATTAGGGTCCAAACACACAAATAAATGAACCACAGGCTAAGAAAAGTGGAGTTAGTTGAATATGAGCCCTTTAAAGATGACAAGTTACTGTTATTTAAAAGTAACTAGCGTGTTAACCCGTCAGGAAACATGGGTTCTAGATCTTGGACTTCATTGTCAATACTGAGGCTGGGATGCGAAAAAGGGGGGTGTTTTTAAAATCCACATCCCGACCCTGAGGGGCAGTATCCTGGTCTCCCAGCACAGATATACGACATGTATTCATGCAAGCAGTACCGCGTTTGTCCAGCAGTCACCGCCAAAACATTCACATAACACTGGGCATAGCAATGTGATTATAAGGCTACTGTATCCCAAAATTACTAATATCTCCGAAAATATTGGTCCTATCAACTTGCCGTTTTCGCTAGTCTGTTCCTTGACCAAAAATACCACTGTGATACCATGAAATCATGTAAATATGCTCACCACTTTTAATTGGCGTGTTATCTGTATGCATTATAAGCTTTCTGCGTGCATGTTCACGCCGCGTCAAATACCACGCAGCACTTGGGGTCAGGGTTAGGGGTTCCGGATGCGTGAACCGGAGATCTTGGCGTAAACTGATGCGAGACCAAGTGGCGTTGAATAACATGCGAAAGGACGAAAATGCGTACGTGTAGCACACCGAATGCCGTAAGAACTGGTGTGACATATAACGCGATTTCATGAGATCAGCCTCAAAAATACATAAGCGAAACTGCAGCAGTCAGCTCTGTCCGGATTTTGTGTGATGCCCGAGACGCACACACACACAGAATCCACTTCCCTTTTATAATATAAATTCCTTCCCTGACAATACTACCGTCTCAGAACTGTAATGCGTTACATCACAAATGGTACATACGCATCCGTGACTGTAATGCATTACTTTTGTAACTCCTTTTGTTACTCCCAACACTGGTGGCAATGCATGAATAACTAAGATCCATCCTGGTCTGCTTGAAGAAGGTGAACCCTGTGATACTGCGCAGAAGGGTGGAATATTAATGCTCGGAGAAACAAGTAAACAAGCTTTAAAAACAAGAGGGGAAAGAAGAGCGGTTGATTACACCATGATCTATACGTGTGGATGTGGTCTGGGTTTGTTGTGTGTGAAGGTGTGTGTGATAGGAGACGGACAAACCCAGGGGTCTGTTTATCTAAGCTGACAGAAACAATTTACAGCACTGCCAAACAGGGAGTAAGAGCCCCTCTCACACCGAGCGAACTGGAGGGGAACCAGAGCGAAAAAAAAAAAGAAAAAAGAAAAAAAAAAAGCCCAAACGCAGCGGCATTACGACACAGCCCCGCAACGCTCTGCAGCCCTAATATCACCAGACTGAGGACACAATCTGTCCCTGGCATTCTCTGACCATAACTGACCCATCTATCTACCCACCCATCCATCCATCCATTGTGGTGATGGCCCACCCTCTTGGGGGTGGGGGGGCTGTTTCAAGTCTCTGCTGGTTAGAAAGAATGAATAAAAAGACATGTGAGAGAAATCACACGTCGGCTTGAGCTGGAAGGAACAGAGAGTCGCAAGGTGTTTTTTTTTTCTCAACAAATATGGGGTTTAGAAAAGACAGATAGAAAAATCAATTTGGAAAACACTAATAAAAATGTGGACCTATGAAAGAGGTCAAAGAAACAGCTGGACTAAACTCAAGAAAACACACATAATGTGGGTTTACACATCTGCAGCCATGATGTCGATAATACGTAAATAATATTCCATTTTTAATTCTAATTCTTTCTTTATATAAATACCAAATTTCTTATTTTTCTCTTTATATTTTCATTTTTTGTCCACTTGTTTGTGTTTTTTTTCTACCTGTCTTTGCATTTTTGCTGCCGTTATGTGTGAAATTTCCCCATAAACTCTTATCTTATAATGGAGATCTGGGACACTGCTAGAAATTGTGGGCCCCATGAAAAATAAAAGTTGTGGACCTTTCATAAAATTGTGTATCTTCTCCATCTGGGGGTGGGGGGTGCAGTCATATGCGGTCCATAACTAACGTAACTAACGTTGGCATGAAGCGAAAGTGAAACTTAACATGCTTTCAACATTTGACACTATTATACAGCAGATCTTGTACAAAACTTTCACAACTTCTAATTTGTATCCACTGGATGCTTGAATTCAGCAGAAAAATCTTGAATTAAGAAAAATAAATCTTGAATGAAGCAAAAAAATAATAAAAAATCTGCCAATGGAACAAGTGAAAATGATCTTGGTGAGATTTCTTGAAATACGATTTTCCAGATCTATTGTCTAAAAATCTGTTCTTATATCTCACTGAAAAGTTACTCTTTAGGTGATTCTGTCTTATTTTAAGTGTGATGAGATATTTAGACTAGAAACGAGAAAAAATACACGGTAAAATTTAAATTTTAATCCAGTGTCAAGGTAAATACTTACTGCTACACACCTACTCCCCCCTCAGTCCGGTCCATTTACAGTCTGTGGGATGTGATGTAACGGTTTGGTCTGGCCGTCATTTGGCCGGTTGTAAATGCTACTACATGCCATAATAGTCGAATAGTCCCTCTTTATTAAGCTCTTATGAGGGGACGCGTCCAAATATTCACTCTCTGAATCTGTTGTGTAACGGTCCTGGCAGGCAGACGTGGGGAGGCACCGAGCCACAGCACATTCCCACGATTCCAAAGCGTTAATGTGTTCCTGAGCATCATGGAGGAGCGCGGCGAACGGGGGCAACAGCTGCAAGGTAAAGGTGGAAAGATTGTTTTTGCCTTTCTTCCCCACTCATGTGTGAACTGCATTCACGGGCCGCCATCTGCTTGTGGGACCGGCGCGAACGGGGCAACAGCATCCTCACCAGCGAGAGGATCCTCCTTATCATTACAGATGATTGTGGAAACTAATCTGATGTGGAGCCTACGTGCTTCTTGATATCTTCATTGTGTTCCAAGGCTCTGCTTATTCAGAGTCGCGCTGCCAATCTCTCCCACTCTGCCGCGCTTTCACACCGAACCATCTGCTGCGGAGCTTGTTGCATGTGCGATTGAGTGTATGAGGCGGCGAACGGTGAACGAGATGAGATTGAAGTTCATGAGTGTGGGTTTGCGGACGCGAGTAAATAATGAACACTCACAGTTGCAGAGTTACTCCCAAATGTTGATCACAGAGGGTAAATAAAGCTTCCTATGACTATATGGAACATCATTATGTTACAGGAGCTGCTTCTTCTGCGAATTATTCGAGCGCCAGACAAACAACGAGCAGCGACCGGCGTGTGCATGATTCATTTCCTCATGCACGTCTGTCAGATTATTGAGAAAACCAGTGATTACATCTGTCAGTACCCATTTCCTTTGTATCGTTGAATGCCTTATTGAAAACAAATTGATCCGCAGGCCCACAAAGAATCTGTGCAGGCAAACAAAAAAAAAAAAAAAAAAAAAAAAGGGCAAATTTTCAGCTGAATTCTTGTCGAAGGGAATGAGGTAATGAAGAGTTGTGGGAAAACATTGAAAAATCCATTTGCACCAAAAAGCTAAGGAGGCATCACTTGGCAACACGAATAACAGCATGAGACGGAGTGTGCCAGTGATTTCCATACCCTTGAAAAACAGTCATTATTATGGGAAATGTCTGACACAAGGAGGAAAAAAATAAAAACAAGTGGTGCCAGGCACAACAAACCCCGCCCCTTGCATGTATTCTGCCCGTTATAATATTTCGCCCATTATATATTTTCTCATCACAGTTGCACTATTTCTTCATGTTATTTCAGTGGTAGATTTTTTTTTTTTTCCTGAATTCAATATTTATTTTTTTTTTGCTTAATTCAAGCAAGAAAATCTGCCAAAGGAACAAGTGGAAATTATCTTGGTCAGATTTCTTGAATTTTCCAGATCTATTGTCTAAATAATAATTCTTATATCTCGCTGAAAAGTTCCTCTTTAGGTGATTTTGTCTTATTTTAAGTGAGATGAGATATTTGGACTAGAAATGACAAAAACACACTTGGTAAGATTTAGATTTTTGCAGTGTAACCCAAACCCTAACCCATACCCGCTAATTGCGTGGTATTTGACGTGGCGTGAACATACACGCGTAAAGCTTATAGTGCGTACAGATAACGTCAATTAAAAGTGGCGCGTTATCTGTACGCAGTTCATGATATGACGTCGTATAAAGGGTTAAAGAGGCAGGGTTTATGAGCTATACTGCAGCCAGCCACTAGGGAGTCTGTCTTTATATACAGTCTGAGATTGATGATATGAGATGAATTTAAAAAAGACGGCGACTGACAAAACACAACTAAACCGCCTGCATATACATTTTACTAAATGTCACTGCTGATGCAACCGACCCAAGCAATGCACATAAACCACGGAATGGAAACCCAAAGCCCCGGCTTAGCTGACACGGATAGAGAGCGATGCCCCGGTGGTTTACGTGAAATGAAATATGCCTTTTGTTCTTTCAGGGATCTGTTTTGGAGGCCGGTGTATTAGTTAGACTTCTACTGGGATGCCGGTGTGGCAGCTGAAATGAGCTGGTTTGGTCTCGGTGGCCGGTCCACATATCGAGGTGGACCGACCTGACTGCACCGCTGCTCACAGACATTAAGCCCACAAATCTCCAGATGTTTTGGCTTTTTCTGTGATAACTATCTTTTGCATAGTCAGTGGCCTCCTGATACAGTGACTACAGTGGACAGAAAACATTCCCTGGTTAACATAAAAACCCAAAACGCCGACAACGACCAGAAGCGTCCGCTGATCTAAACCGTTTAATACCTGTTGATCCACTAATTCTATCAATGCATGTAAATAATTGGTGTAAAATACGGTCCGTCATCTTTTCGTAGTCATCAGATATGACCCATTTGGACGTTCAGATGCTCCGTAGTTACCGTGGAAACACCGTCACTGATTCACCAGTAAAACCCATGGAGTTTGATAAATGACAGTGGATGGATACACTTGTTTTTACAGCCAGTTTAAGATATATTTTACTGAAAATGTTAATTTTTCTTCAATTTTCTTTTTCCGATTTAATAACCCTCAACTTTAACCTGAGATATTGTGAAATTCTGTTTGATTAAATATAGGAAAATACATGATTTTCACAGATAAAATGCAAAACACAGAGGATAATACTACGACAACTGGTGATAAATCACTTTAAAGAAAGTTTAAATACAGAGAAAAGTCATTTGGAAACTGCTATAAAGGTAGCGCCGGGTCTTTATGGGTAAAATAAGGAGAATGTTATTGTAAGTTTGCGTATGTTTGTTTGTTTGTGAGGAGGAAGAGGTTGTGCCCATGTTCGTGCTCGTGCACATATGTAGGCGGAACAGTGACGGTCCCCGCGAGGTCAGTAATGACATAAGCCAGAGGTCGTCCGGTTCGCTCCATCAGCGGAGGTGAGGATGGATGTGGGCGGACAGGAGAAGACGCTACGGGATGAGACGCCGCCTCCCACCCAAATGTAAGGGTCAGCAGTTTGACGTGGCGAGGGCAAGGACGCCGAGGAAAAAACCATGAAACATCTTTATGGCTGTTTTGGATCCAGATTCACCCTCTTAAATAGTAACAGAGACTCCGAAGAGTTAGTTAACACGCAAATCGAACGGTATTCAGAGAGCAGAAGAAACAGGCTAATATTAGTAACCGTGGTAACTGTGCTAAGTCGTGTCACCATGTAAGTACTGGAATGATGTTCATGCACTTCATATACCTTTTTTTTTGTTTGTTTTTACATTTTTCTCAAGCAAAACATAAATGGCATAACAGCGGATCAGTGTTTTTCAACCTTGGGGTCGAGTCGCCTGGAATTCAAATGGGGTCGCCTGAAATTTCTAGTAATTGATAAAAAAAATGAGTAGTTATTACGTTATTAGCTTTATTACAGTTTAAAATGGACAAAATTATACGTTATTGGCTAATTATTATGTAATTGGGTCAAACATGTTTTTACATTATTGGGAAAATATACATCATTGGCTTTATTACAGTTTAAAATGGACAAAATTATTACGTTATTGGCTAATTATTATGTAACTGGGCCAAACATTTTACTACACTATTGAGAGGTTATGACGTTATTAGCTTTTATTACAGTTTAAAATGGACAAAATTATTACATTATTGGCTAATTATTATGTAACTGGGCCAAACGTTTCATTACACTATTGGGAGGTTATGACGTTATTAGCTTTTATTACAGTTTAAAATGGACAAAATGATTCCACTATTGGTTGCTGCACACATACCGTCTGATAATGTGTATCCAGATCCGTTTCACAAGCCTGATATTAATGAAAACTAATTCTAACAGTTCATCATTAGATGCAGTGAAGAGGATGAGAGCCCACCGTCTTTAATCGACAGCTGTTATCGAGGCAGAGTGCAACGCCGAGACGTGACAGCGAATGTCAACAAAGATCCTCCTCCTCGTCGCCATCACGCACACATATGGGAAAGTTGAAGTACAGCTGTGACACTGTCCTGGCTTCTACATCAGTGTTGTCGGCAGATCTTACACCAGAGGAGATTTAGAGTCGAAGAAGGATGTACGACAAGCCCGAAGTGAATAAGACGGACGGTGATCAGCGTCCATATTACATACATGCAGGGATTATCCGTGGAACATTCATGATATCCTTAACACCTGTTTATAAGCCTTATTTATTAGTGGTGTTAAATACTAATTAACACTGTACGATCGTGGCGGTCACCAATACAGCGCAATGCAAATGGTTGAGCTGGTGATTTTTTTTTTTTTTTTTTTAACCATCACAAGCTCCTTTTCTGATGTGCTTGAGCGGATGAAAAAGGGTTTGAACTACTGCATTTTATAATACTGTGTAAACGGCTTCCTCTCCAGCTTCATTACCGTAATGACCCAATAAAACTTGTAAAGCGCGACACCTCAGGTTTCAGAATCCGTCGGAATTTTTCCAATTGCGCAAACAGCGACAGAGTTACAGCCATCCGAGCCGCGCCGGCGATGACACGTCAGGTTTTAAAGAACTGACTTGATAAAAAAAAAAAAAAAAAAAAAAAAAGACTGGTGTTTGGTTCAGATCCTCTTACCCTTCGACAAAAAAAACGCTTATTCACTTCCTCGTACATCCTGAACTGTTTACAGTCGCTACGAAGACGCTGCATTCGGGACTCCTTCGCAGGTTTCATCACCGGTTAGAAAAAAACAAAAAACGTCTTACTTCAGAGAGTGCAGCGGTCTCCCAGCGGCCTGTCTTGCTAAGTAAGGCCTCAGATCTCCCCTCTGATCCGTTCTTACTCTTCAGAAACTTTTTTTTTTGTATGTGCGGACTGTATACTTCCCCCCTCGCAAAAGCATCAAAGGCAGACGTGAAGCTGTGGCCTTTCGCTCCATACATACATCCGCCAGCAGCCTCGAAGACAGAAGTTTGAGGGAGCCTTGGCGCTGCGTATCACTTCGTTAGCGTCCCCTAAGATGAACTGTGTAACATTTGACTGGAAAAAAACAAGTTGGGTTTACACATCACAGCCCATTGAGCAGCTTTCCACTCATTTTATGGCATAATAGCGGGTATTTCTAACGGGGCCTTCACACCTTTGGCTGACATTCATATTTATAGCGGAGGGAAGATGGAGGCGGTGGGGTGTCTGGCGAGAGGAGGGCAGCTTAATGGGGTAATAAATATGAGGGTAGCCTGAGACGTTTATGCCGCTTCCTCTGCCTCTTTTCTTGCCTTTGGTTAAGTGTAAAGAATCTACAATACAGTTAATCATGTGGGACGGCGCTGCAATGATCAGGGACATTATCGCATTCCGCGTTTTTTGTCGATACCTCAGGGCGCAATACACGTCTCATATATGTCAAGTTATGCGTGATGTACGTCCGCATTAGAGCCACGATGGATGTCGGATAAACACACTTGCTGTCACGAGGATATTTTTGTGCAGATACAGTGCGGAAGGAGGATATTAAAACTCGAAACGGCGACGGAGGAGGACCAACAAAGGCATGTTTTTACGCCCTGGAAACTGACAATGACCGTCAGAGACTTACGTACGTACGGCGCGCAAAAATGGCAGTTCGATGAGGTCGTATAATTTTACCGCCCTTTTATGACTCAACTATTACAATGCCCGAGACTGAGAACTGGAGCTTCTGAAATCTGTTTTGGTTCTATGAGGAAGTGAAACGAGACATTCATGTCCCGCGGCAAAAAAAAAAAAGAAAAAGTGAAGTGAATGAGAAAGCAGTGGCGTTATTACAGTATTTTGCATCATGATATATTACTCCTTCGCTGGATGTTTCTGTAGGATCTCTGCTCTAATTATCTCGCTTGCTCATCTGCAGTCAAAAAATGTGCTTGTTAACACTTGTGCGCTTTAAAGGTATGCGGATGCCTGAGCCCGAATAGTGTAAATGTAGCTCCGAGAAAGAAACACTCCACCTTATGTGCTTTAGTTTCTCCTTAAACAAGGTTTCAGCAGGTTTCAACATGTTTATTTTAAGACTTAACCCTTTATCGGGCAAATGACTATTTTTGGTCATTTCCGCACACATTACAAGACAGTGACAGTTCCAGTTTGGACAGTGAGTCAACAGCATCAGGTCCAATGTGGTCTACAGTGTCTGTAAGGTCCACCTCTGCATGAACAGTAGTCTCTTTTCCTTTGACCTTTAAATTGCACGAATATAACTTGTGCATAAAAATTGACCTAACGGAAAAACGACAATTTCGATTAAAAGTTTTTTGCCCTGGCAAGAGGTGGTTTTTCGGGCGTAGCGCAAATAGTATATCATGCAAAACTGCAATGGAAAGACCTTTTTCCGCAACTAGAGTCACGTGAATAAAATAAAAACCAGATGTTGACGGACGTTACAACAAGTGAAGAAGAAGAGTTTTAAAAGAAACATGGAGTGGTATGTGTGGACACACCAGGAAACTGAATCATTTTTTAATTTAGTACAGGACAGAGGAGTAATATAGAATAATAATGAATATAATCAGCGAGATGTTTACGTTCGTCACCATGTTTATGGAACGACTTCTCATGTCATCTTGTGATAATAAATAAATAAATCATTGCATTTGTGATTTAATGTAAAAACCAACATTACACACTTCTGTTTTTTTTTTTGACATTTAGTAAATATCGGTAAAGTTTTGCGCAGATGTCCAACGGAAAAGCGATTTAGGTTAGGTGCCATGATGTAAGGAATGATGTTCAAAGGGATCATGTGGATGTGGACAGGGGTCTGGATCAGCACGCATGGTGGTCCAATGTACTAAAATACAAGTTCCTTTCCAAGGTTACTGTCGAACGAAATGACAAAAGCTAGAATTGAAAAAAACATTTTCGACTGAAATACATAAAAACTACAATTAAAAGAAAAAAAAACTAACTGAAACTGTTGTGGGTTTACAAAACTAAAACATATAAAAATTATGGATAAAAAATCCCTTTCGTTTTCATCTTTGTCAACGTCGGATTCATATGAGCTCGAGCAATTTTAGCTGGCGGCACCATACGGACACTTCACGGTCCGTCACTTGTCGTCACTTGTGGTTTAGAGTCGTCTTCTCGTCCTCACTCTACCTGGAAACATGGAGACTAAAGTTGGGAGGAAGCAGCAGAGTCCTGAAGGGGATGAGTTTGAATATGACTGAGAGGAAGAGAAAAGATACGAACAAACTAAAACTAAACTAAAACTAAGCATTTAGAAAAAAATAATAAAACTAATAAAAACTAGCAAACCTGCTCTAAAAACTAATTAAAACTGAGTGAGAGAGAAAAAAAAAGTCAAAATTCAACTATAATGAAAAAACTAAACTATTATAACTTTGCTCCTTTCACATTACAGGTGTTTTTCTCTGATTTTTTAAAAATATATACTTATAAGATTTTCTTTTGCCACTTATGAGCAAGGAACCAAATATGGTAACTTGAACATTTGCTATCTTATTTGCATCCTATCGGCACATAGTGTTTACTGCACTGTACATACTGTGTTTTACATTTCTTTTCTATATAGAATGTACGTAGTATTTAGTGTTTTTATATTTTCTCTCTCTTTTTTTTTGTGTTTTTAATCTAGCTGAGAACTACCTCAAAGAAAATTTCCGTTATGTGCATATAATGGCAATAAACATTCTTGAATCTTGAACTTCACTGACCTTGATTTTCTTCATGACAATACAAAAGTTTGAAACATTTCACAAAAGTAATACAGTCTTGTTCTGTCCTCCAATAACACGCTGAGGTTGAATTCTTGAACGTCGGAGTATTTCTAAGAGTGAACTCTAAAGGGTTAAAATCATTTTCAGTGGAACAGCAGCCATGGCCTCGGGTTTCCATAACACTCAACACATACTAGATCCTGATCGTCTACAAACTGATGAGTACGTGCCTGACGGTTAGATTTGACATAATTTGCCGTGAAGCTCAAAGTTTAAACCTCCCACAAAAGTTTTAGTCAATAGTGGAAGATTAATACGTTCCAGTGTAAGGAATGGGGAACATTTTTACTCTACATGTGACATTTGAGACAATTGTCGCTTTTCCACTGGATATGTGCACAAAACTTTACCGATATTTTACTAAATGTAAAAAAAAAACAAAAAAAACCCCCGACGTGCATAATGTGGGTTTTTCCATTCAACCACAAATGCGATGATTTGTTTATTATCGCAAGATGACACCAGAAGTCGTTCCATAAACATGGCAGCGAACATAAATATGGTGTCGATTTACAGATATATTCATTTTTATCTTTATCTCAAACTAAATTTAAAAATGATTGGGTTTCCTGGTGTGTCCACACATACTGCACCATGTTTCTTTTAAAACTCTTCTTCTTTGCTTGTTGTAACGTCCGTCAACATCCGTTTTTTTTTGTTTTTTTTAATTTACCTGACTCTTGTTGTGAAAAAAGGTCTTTCCATTGCAGTTTTCTGTGATATACCATTTGTGCTACGCCCAAAAAAACCACCTCTTGGCGGCACAAAAACTTGTAATCAAAGAATGAGAGTTTTGGCGAAGTTGTTGTAAATTTTTATGCGCAAGTTACATTTGCGCAATTTGAGGGTTAATGAAAAAGAGACTAGCGTTGCAGCCAAACGTTCCCGCAGGAACAGTAGCCCAGCGTCGGCAGTTGCAGCAGGGCTTGGATGGACTAAAGGCCGGTGCTGTCGGTGGCACAAACATGGCTGCTGTGGCGGATCCGTCTGTGGCCATCTGGCAGCTCCAGCTCCTTCAAAGGATCTGTCAGGCCTCAGAGGAAAGCTTTGATTAACGCTCAGACAGCACAGACAGACACACATCTATGCAAACAGATGCACCGCCAACACACGCAGCACCAAAGCCGTGCGGGCGAAACACTTTGAAAAATGTGCAAACAAGCGCACGGTCCCCAACAGGTGGGATCCGGGTTTTTCCAACAAACCTGCACGAGCCCCAGCAGGTGTGAGCCCTCCACGCTCAAACACAGCCAGAGACAGGTTCGTTCTCGGGGCTTCAAAGTGAAAACCCTAAACCTTCCAGATGTGAGTAAAAAGGAAACAGCGGTAGAAAGGATCATCAAGTGGCACGGATTTGAATACTCACGTCCAGTAAAAACACACGATAATGAAGCGATTAAAAACACTCAAACCTCTGCATCTGCACTACGTGGACAAAAGTATCAGGACACGTTGAATCCAGGTGTTTCCATAGAAACAAACTGCCTCCTGTTTTGCTGATATTCATAGTTTTTCTTATATTGTTGATTCCATTTGATGTCAGGGATTCATTAATGTGGCAAAAGCCATTTTCACACAGTAGCAATGAACTATATGGACAAAAGTAATGGGACACGTTGACACATTTAGATGCTGATGCATGTATTGAAACACACGAGCGTCATGACCGAGCAACTGCAAGGAGGGCATCAGGATGTAGGAGGGAAGGGCGCTTTAAGAGCACAGGTAGTCCTGCAGCTTTAAATGCAGAATACCCCCCAAAGAAAGAAAGAAATGTGTATATACACTATATGGACAAAAGTATGTGGACATGAGCAATAATGACACATGCCATTATATAGTTTTATATTGGGATAAATATCATTGCATTGGTTAGTTTGGTTTAAGTTATCTTTGCTTCCAAAATGCCTCAGATGATGCTTTTCCATTGGACATCTGTGCAAAACTTTACCGATATTTACTAAATGTCGAAAAAACAGAAGTGCGTAATTTCGGTTTTTACATTAAAGCATAAATGCGATGTTTTGTTTATTTATCACAAGATGACACGAGGAGTCATTCCATAAACATGGTGACGAACGTAAACGTGTTGATTTACATGTATATTCATTATTATTATATATTACTCCTCCATCCCGGTTTCCTGGTGTGTCCACACATACCGCACCATGTTTCTTTTAAAACTCTTCTTCTTCGCTTGTTGTAACATCCTTCAACATCCGTTTTTTTATTCACGTGACTAGTTGCAGAAAAAGGTCTTTCCATTGCAGTTTTGAGTAATATACCATTTCCGCTACGCCCGAAAAACTACCTCTTGCCAGCGCAAAAACTTTTAATCTAAAAGAGAGTTTAGGCAAATTTTTATTTGCACAATTTTTGAGGATCAATGGAAAAGTGACTAGAGATGGTTTTTACTTAATTTCTCTCAACATTGTATTTTTGTCCATGACAATGATTTTAAATGTTCTTCCTCTAAATTTCTAAAATATTTTTCATGCTCTGATTGTAAATTATATCTA
>JAPQRP010049505.1:0-13103 GCA_037367295.1 Apogon hyalosoma | reverse complement strand
GGTATCATTATATTTGTCCAAACAAATGTACCTTTAGTTGGACCAGGCATTAAAATGAACAAGAAATTGAAGAAAAACAAGGGGTGGTCTTATAATTTTTTCTGCGACTGTAGTAAAAAAAGCTTAAAATTGGACATATTTTCTTGAAACTGAATGTTTGAGCTGATTTTAATAATTTTCACAGATAAGATCATGTTAAGGACTAAATTTTGACTCGCTGCCTAATATCTCCAACCCAGTGAAAGGTGCCATTATGATGAAATAATCAATATCATTAAGACTTTTCCTGTCAGTGATCACGTTATCATGCAGGTCGGTGGAAGCTGAAATATCTTATTCATACATTGTTTAGATATAGTTCCTTAAAATAGGATTCATTTTCTAGTGCAAAACTTGCTTGTCGAGGAAATTTTTCAAGGACGAAGGCTTTTTTTAAATCCTTTTTTGCCGTGTATGTAAATAAACATATCTTTGTCGTAATATCTGATGAGGTTTTCTATCTTTTTTCCTCTTTTACCACCGACTCGGCTGCAGAATGAATTGTCTGAGGTGACGGTTTGTTTCTCGGAGTGGTTTCTTCTCAGGGTCCCTGGGGATCCCTGCCGGTCCTTGAATGTTAAATACGTTAGTAGAATAAATATAAGTTTCCTATGAAAATATTCCAGCTGAAAAGTCAATGCTTCACACTGACATGAGAACATGAATAAATCTTTCCTTAAGACAGAAAATGGAAAGAAAGCGTCCGCTGACGTCCCCGAACAGCCTCGTGTAAAAACCATAACAGTCAATAACACGTCGACAGCTTTGGCGTTGAGTGTTTTTCTCTTTCTCTTAGAGTTTTGGTCGATGCTGAGCTCATAATACGGTAAACGTTTTGTGTATTCCAAACAAAGCAAATCTTCCAGAGTGTCCGAATTCATTTCCTCTCCTTGAAGTCAATTTTAGATCTTAACCCATAAAGACCCAAACATCTACCATCGACCAAAAGCATCTACTGATTTAAACTGTTTAACACCTGTTGAATACTATCAGTACATGTAAATAATTGATGTAAAATGCAGTTCGCCGTCTTTTCGTGGTCATCAGATATGACCCGTTCGCACGTTCAGAGGCTCCGTAGTTACCGTGGAAACACCGTCATCTTCTACAACACTGAGCCCGTTTACATGAGCGTAAAAGTCCGATAACTGGGAGTAATCGGATAATTGTAATAATCATTTACATGCACTTCAGAAATGCGATAATCCATGAACCCTGGTTTCGAGGCTCCAGTCCAATTATCGGGTTTCTTCCGGAGTCCATGCGTACATAAACTTCCTGTTACTGTCTTCTGCTCACATTTGACTACATCACTTCCCTTTTCTACAATTTTAACAGTTTACACACGTGCGGACGTAAAACAATGAAATAAATCAGATTAACCTGTATACACGTGCGGAAAGACATCGGGGTACCGGGGGACAAATCCAGGTGTGTTAATCCAATTTCTCATAATCAGATTACTGCTGTTATCTGATAAAACATAACATTAAATGATCACTTAAGTAATCTGATAACTCCAAAAATTGGATAATGATGAGAGTATTGGTGTCCATGGAAACGGGCTCATTGATTCACCAGTAAAACCCATGGAGTTGGATCAATGACAGCGGATGGAGACACTGTTTTATGTTCAGTTAATGATAGATTTTTGCAGAAAAACTCACATTTCTTTATATTTCTCTGTTTCTGATATAATAACTATGAGCTTTAATCTGAGCTTTAATGAACATCTATACGAGCAGTGAATTAGACTCGGACGAACTTTATTGATCCGCGAGGGAAATTACTTGGTCACAATTGCTCAGTTGCATAGAAAAACACCCTTGACAAAACACGAGCAAAACAAAAAAAAAAAAAAAAAAAAAGGAAAGGAAGTGCGAAGAGATAAAAATAAATAATATAAATAGAATACGTGAATAAAGCAGAAAATACACGATTTTCACTGAAAAAACACAAAGTACAGAAGATAATATTATAATAAATGATAAATCACTTAAGAAAGGTTAAATCTAGAAAAATATTAATATGGGAACTGCAATAAAAGTAACACTGGGTCTTTAACACTGGGTCGTTAACCAAAGCGGCATTACACAGTGTTCTTAGTTTTATTTTTTTGGATCTTGAAACAGAAACAAAGGGCTAAATGTAGCTCGAATGTCTTCTCATCGAGACGTCACTGCACGATATGAAAAGTGCATCATTTGCCTTTTTCCATTAAGCAATTTTTTTTTTCATCGTGCTTTCTGTTTCCAAATTAAACTCCATAATGACGCACATGTTGTCCAGCTCATTACTTCCTCATTACTTTAAGGAGCAAGGAGCCACTGAGGCCGCCTCGGTGATGTAAATACAACCGTTTTTCCAACACAAATGTCCGTTTCTGACACAGGGTCATGCTTTGTAACTCGAAAGGTAATGTTTTTTTTTTTTGTTTTTAATTCGCCAACAAATGGATCTGAAATAGGAAGTGGATTCAACATAATCCCCTTTATCATTCGTTCTGTTCATATTCAATTGAGAATCCACAATCGGAAAATGAAAAAAAAAAAAAAAGACTCGTTATTTCATTATTCGTGTACAAATCAAAAAACGAGTTTTTCATTCTTTCGATTGTACGCACAAATTAAAAATCGGAAATAAGCAAACTGACTTCTTCGTGTGTTACGTGAAGCGTCTTCTGCTTAGATTGTCGGCCGTGGACGCGCTGTATTAGACAAAACAACAAAACCTGGAGGATCCGGACCATTTTTTCAGTTGTCATGTCCTCCTCTTTCAGAATAACGCCTTCGCTGCCTCTGAATAACACCAAATTCTCCTTTACCGTAGAATGCATCCGGCAGAATACTAGCAAACCCACGGTTGTCCGGCTCAACACACCAAGAAGCGGGACATTCTGAAAAGCTGCACGTAGCTTAATGTTCGAAATCAGCGACCGATCATCGTCAAATTCCAAGGTTCAGGGTGCTTTATTTGTCATTCCAGTATGTTAATAAATAAACACAACAGAACGGAACTCGTAATCGAGGCCCCGTGAGCACAATCTAAGAATAAAACAATAATACCCGTTAAAAATCTAAATAGCACTACCCTAAAATAAATACTAAATAAAATACACTATTAATAAATAACAACCCGATAATACTAATAAAAGACACCATGGCCGTTCGTGTGGACATCTCTACTCATGTCCACTTTCACCTCTCCAAAAATCAAAACGATAACCCCGATTTTATGGATGTTATGCACGTTAAGCATTTTCCTCTCCGTCGCTGATTTCGGACATTAGGCGACGTTAAGCTTTTTCATTATAGCGAGCGACTACGGAGAGAAAAAGGCTTAGCGTGGACCGTATCCACAAAATTGGGGTTATCATTTTGAAAATGTCAGAGGCGAAAGTGGGCGTGAGTAGAGATGTCCGCACGAAATCCGACGCTGATTTCCGACGTTAAGCGTTTTTACGTCAAGCGTTTTAGAATGTCCCCAAGAAGTCAGTTTGTCAAAAATGTCAACAGGAAACCCGACATTTGATCCATGTGCTTATTTCCAATTTTGTTTTATTTGTGCGTACGATCGAAAGAACGAAAAACAACTTGTTCTTTGATTTTTGATTTGTACGCGACTAATGAAATAACGAGACATTTTTTTTCGTTTTCCGACTGTGGATTCTCAAATGAGTAGGAAAAGAACGAATGACACACGGATTCAACATCTTTCCCAGTTTCTGGTGTTTCATATTTTGAGAGGCCTTCACTGTCCTCTTTTTTAATAAGCCTCTGAACAGATAGCGCAGTAATGTGGGATTCTAAAAATATAAATGAGGTGAAATAAGACTTCCTCTGTGTTAAATTACACTCAGGCTATGATTGATTTTAGAAAATAACTATACTTCCATCTTTTTTTTTTTTTTTGGTGTGTTTTTTCTGCTGCTTTCCGAGCCTTTAAATATTATTTTCTGAACTGTAGATGAGACATTCCGTTTGGTTTGTGGAAGGGGATCGTTTCAGAAAATATAAATGTGTTTCTTTTGTTTTTGTTTTGGTATTTATTTATTTATTTATTTGCCCGTGGTCACGTCCGAACATTTGAGAGTTTGAGGACAGGTTCTATGTTTGTTTACTTCTGTCTTTGTCCTAAAGTGACAGGGAGAGACATGATGGTTATCTCTGAGATGGCCAATCTTTGTCCAAAAGGCTTTGTCTGTTTTTGAGTCTTTTAGCTGGAAAAGTAGCAAGAAGTCAAACCCCTGGGGAGGTTTTGTTGGATGCAAGCTTTTGTGTGTCTGTTATTCAGAGAAAATACTAATCAGGGAGTAAATACACAGACTTACAATGAATTATCCTCTGCATTTATCTCGATTTATCCCAATAATACCCTTCTGAATTTGACATTTTTCAGTTATTTTTCTAAATGTAATTTACTGATAATGTAGGTTTTTCATAAAAACTCAACATAAATCCAGTGGTTATTCTATAAAAACAAACAAAACTGAACATAATGCGACTTTTTCAGCAAAATGCATCATTAACTGAACATAAAAACAAGCGTCTGTTTATCCAACTACATTGGTTTTATCGGTGAATTAGCGTTGCAGAAGATGACGGTGCTTTTGTGTTCATTACGTAGCCTCTGAACATCCAAATGGATCAGATCTGATGATGATGATGATAAAAAGCTGAGAAACAGCTTTTTGACCGAGTCATTTAACTGTATTTATAGGATTAATGGTTGAAAAGTTATTAAACATTTTAGCTCAGGAGATGCTTTGGTTATTAGCGACTGTTTGGGTGTTTTAGAGCTAATTAAATTGCAAAATATATGAAAATCAGTGTTTTACTTCATAGTTGGTGGGGGAAGAAGCTAAATTAGTGTTGCTAAAAAAAACATCAATTCAGAGTATTTTTGTGTTTGTTTGTTTAAATATGTGTTTATTGGGTTTTTTTTCTTTCTTAAACACACATAAAACAAAATAATAAAACTAAACACAGGTTAGAAGTGATAAAATAAATAAATAAAATAGTATATATACATATCCACACATATATGCATATGCACATACCTTCCATTTGTATGAAAGGTACAATATACATTATGTCATATACAATACAATACAAAAGCTCTTGTCATTATAGCAGATATATTCACTTTAATATAGTCCAGGAATGGTTTCCATATTCTTTCAAAGGCGTTGGTCTTGTGGTGCATGAGACAGGTCAGAAAGTCCAGAGGTATGAACTCCATTAAAGGGCTCATATTTATCTAAACCCACTTTTATTAGTCTTCGGTTCATTTATTTGTGTATTTGGACCCTGATAGTTCATACAGTTTGAATTTGAACCCTCCAGGCGCTGCAAAGCTGTCTTTATATTAATTTTGGGAAAAATCAAGTGGATTTCTACAACCTGCTTTAATTCTTTCTTAATTTGTTACGTCTATAACTAGTTACATCACGAAATTTGCGCATATAAGGTCAAGACTTCCGACGCAGCGGCGGTTGTAGTCCATCCTGAAATTTGACAAAAACGCAAATAACCTGAACAAATACGAACATTTTGAAATGTATGAAGTGCGAGTTGTCCAATATTCTGCCTGTTATTAAATGTTTTGTGTACTTGTAGATCCACTGTGATCTGTGAGTTGTAGTGCACATGTGTAAATGATAAACCGAGACAGAATATTGTTAAAATTGCACCTCATTTCAGTTTGTTCATGTGATTCACATTGTTTTAAAGAATAGTTGGTAGATGTAAACATTTTCATCGCATAATTTTAACTTTTTTCGCTGTAAAACATAGAGGAAAGTTTGGAGTTGACGTCATTTATATGTTATTATGTTATTATTTCACTGGTCTGGCCCACTTCAGATCAAATTTGGCTTAATGTGGCCCCTGAACTAAAATGAGTTTGACGCCCCTATTCGGGATGGTCATAATTAACATGTTGATTGTGAAAATAAAGTAAATCTCATTAAAGGATTCATTTATTTTTAATGACATATAATCGATAGCGTTCATATGTTTGTGATGGCAGCACTGAAACGGAATTAAACCGCTGTGAATGTGTGACACTTACATAAGAGATATGAGGTTCTGTCGCAGAGGTCGTGTTTTTCAATGGAGAAACTTTTGATTCAACTTTTCAACTCAGCATGCGATCAATCAGAGGCTTTAGGTGACTTTTAATTAAGACTCGGAAAATTACTGTGAGCGATGCACTTAATGACTTTATGTGTCACCGTTGACGGCAATAACGCTGTCAACAACTCATCTGTCGCCGTTATAAAGAGCGTCAAAGTTATGATTGTCGGTTTGACAAAGTATTCGTAATCACCACGTTATTAGTGTGTGGCAGTCGTTCCAAGATGAGCTCAGGTCGGATGTTTGACATTCAGACGGAAAAGTGAACGTCAGATGACACCGCAGCCCCGTCTGAGAGGGATGAAGTTCACACGCGGCTGCTTTGTGGCGGTAAACGCATTTAATTGTGAATCCTGTGTCGTTTCAACGTAAAGATTCAATATGTGCCATTATGTGAAGTTTGTGTCGGGAGGCGGGGGTTTGACGATGTTACCGGAATTCATTTTAAAGTTAACATCTGTCTTTGTTTCCCATAATCACCTGTAATAAACTCTGTGATACGTCTAAATTAAATCTCCTGTCAATAAATCAATTTCCCACAGACCGCCTGACTGTAGTTATAGTTGTGAAAAACCAACACGCTCCAATGGTTTTGTTAGACAGTTACTTAGTGAATGAGCCCTGCAAAAATCAAAATCTTACCAAGTGTATTTTTTTCCTCATTTCTAGTCAAATTATCTCATCACACTTAAAATAAGACATAATCACCTAAAGAGGAACTTTTCGGTGAGATATAAGAACTGATTTTTAGACAGTAGGTCTGGAAAATCTTATCTGAAGAAATCTTACCAAGATCATTTCCACTTGTTCCACTGGCAGATTTTTAAAAAATCTTGAATTGAGCAAAAAAAATAAATCTGCCAATGGAACAAGTGGAAATTATCTTGGTAAGATTTCTTCAATGCTCAAATATTATTTATTTTTAAACAAACAAAGACATAATATAACACGAACGTGTCTAACAAATTGGTAATTGCTTTTCAAAATCGCCACAGTTCCTCCTCCTTCCTCATTAATGACAGTCTTGTAGTGTTACTGGAAAAGCCTCTGGTGAACGAATCCCTCCCTCCTGTGGATTATCTGTGTATTGCATGTATCTAATTGTATACATCAGGTTTTTCAAGAAAAAAAAATCACGCTGATCACGTAGAGGGCTTCAAAACTCATGTATCGAATATGATACATTTGGCGTTATAGGGTTAAAGGGCCAGCGCTCGAAACAAGTCTTTCTGGTGTCATTAGAAATAGGGTTGAAGACGAACCTGTGGAGTTGAATGAATGAAGAATTCAGACCCAAGCAGAGCATTTACAGTTTATGGAGACCACAGGGACATGTTTGAAAATGTATAAAAAAGCAAAATATCACTCCTTTAAATCGTGTTAGGAAGCAACCACATGACTACATTGTTAAATTCGTATTGAATTTTCCTTCTGCCAAGTGACACTATAAATGTCATACCTCCAGCGCGCCTTTATATGTGAAATCTCACAGAGCGAACTGTCACTGCTGAAGCTGAAAACGATGTGGATGTCACACATCCTCCTCTCCCTGTGAAAACGGATACCGTTTGTTGTGTTATGTGCTGTTCATTAAAAAGCTGCAGCAGTGGTCTGGCTTTATTCTGCGAGTTGTACAGTGAGGTACCCATTAATTAGATTAGTTAATTAAAAAAATCTGAAATGCATAGGCTTAAGCAAATAATGACCCGTTGAGAAGTAAACAGAGGAGATGAAGACGGATGGCTGGAGGCAAAAAATCAGTGGAGGGGAAGTATAAAATCAAAATGTCAGACGGGGAAAAGGTATTCTACAAATGAATATTGAAG
This sequence comes from Apogon hyalosoma, assembly GCA_037367295.1. Lineage (NCBI taxonomy): Eukaryota > Metazoa > Chordata > Actinopteri > Kurtiformes > Apogonidae > Apogon > Apogon hyalosoma. Next base: position 5,101 of record JAPQRP010049505.1, on the reverse strand, counting down.
TGTGAGTTCATATTCCTGCACTGAATTTTTTAAGGTCTGCCACTGCGCATAAAGGAATCAATGGTAATTTTCCACCGAGGAACACAAACAGACCAGCGCTGGAATATATTGTATTTCATATCTAATACTCGATTCCACCGAGGTTATTTGAATACATTTGACTGTGGTGCGTGAGATGACATACTTGCTTAGCAACGGGGGCAGCGAAAGGGGGCCGGCCTTTGGGGATGGGATCTGCAGTCTCGCCAGCCCAAGTGTTGCTAAATTGAAAACCCGCTCTCGAACATATCCAGACTGACTGGGTCTGTTACTCTGTCAGCTTTTAACCAGGCAAAGGAAATTACAGCCGTGACCTCGCGGTGCTCGCCAGAAAGAGGCTCTGAGAAGTAATTTTGCTTACACAGAGAAGAAGGTAGCAGTGTGAGTGAGGACGAGGTAGAGATGAGGGTACAGATCTATGGGTAGGCGCTACGGTCCCTCGCATTTAGAGCCGGGAGCAGCCATTAAATTAACATTCAACACATTGAAGAGTTCAGCTGGGGCATGAAAGGGCTCCGGAGTGAGAGAAAGCCTGCTAAAGCGACCGGCGCCCCTATCACCAACACTGCATGGCCAGCTCTTTTCTGAATGGAGCCAAAGCCAGTTTCAGATTAGTAATGATGCAAGGAATGGAAAAAGCAGCAGCAGAGTTACTGTACACATTGGAGTCTGGTTATTTTCTCACATGGGAGAGCAAACATGGAAGGACACAAGAAAAAAAACAAGTGATTTAAAACATTTTCCTGCATTTTTGCAACACCTACCCTCTTGCCAAGAAACATACGCCTCTACTTGCACTCGAATGAGGAACGAGGACGCCGTATGACAAGAAATGGAGTATGATTATTTAATATTCTCAACGTGTACACGTAGTCTTAGTTCCTCTAAAGTCACATCTATCATTCCCTGCAAGAAATTTCTTTAACAGCGCCTCAGTCATTGTATAAATTTTGCCATTGCCGAGTACATTGGTGGAAAAAAAAAAAAAGTGTTTGGACACCCCACGCATTAGTGATAAATTACAATAAGAATTGCTCTTAAGTCATTGGACTCTGCCAAGTATTCTGTTCTCCAAACCCATACACTTCCTTCTGCACATGCTCTGTTCCATCAGTCAAAACTGGACGTTTCAGCAAGATAATGAAACACATCTAGGACATGACATGTTGGAACTGTCAAGAATTTAGTTTGGTTGTATAGAATAGAATAGAATAGGTCTTTATTGTCACTATTACAGGACCAATGAAATTCAGTTTAGGAGCTCTAACGTATCATATTTGATACATGAGTGTTGAAGCCCTCTACACGATCAGAGTGATATAGTTTGTCTTGAAAAACCTGATGTATACAATTTGATACAGAGGAATTCATTCACCAGAGGCCTCTTCCAGTGACACTACAAGATTGTCAGGAGGCAGAAGTTTGCAAATTTTGAAGAGGACTTACCAATTTGTTAGACATGTTTGTGTTTATATTATGTTTTTGTTTGATCAAAAATATTGATATGTGAGCTTTGAGACCCGATGTGTCAAATATGATATAAAATGAAAATCATACATGGATTGATATGTGAAAAAACTTTTTTTTTTTTGTTCAGAAGGCTCCACTTTCAAATAACTGGAATTTTCTGTCAATTTAATGGTTCAGGCTTTACAGGGTTAAAGTGCAAAAAGAAAATATTACACAAAATTATACTGAAAATACTGACAATACACAAAAAGCCAACTCTATACTACATATAGAAGAAATATATGGTATATAAAGGATATATATACAGGTAATATGGGGTATATCCAAGGTAAAATGAAAAACAAGGCGCTTGAGTCATGCATTATTGGACTGAGGTAGGTTGAATATTGCAGTGTTTATTAGAATGCAGGTAGTGGGTATTATTCACTTAGTTTGGGGGGGGGGGTCCTGAGTGTTCTGTGTCTCCTTCCAGAGTGAGGTGGGGTAGAAGTTTATTACTAGAGGTCATGGTAGGTGGGCTTGACGAAGTTTCCTGAGGAAGTACAGCCTCTGTTGGGCCTTCTTCACCTGGTGAGAGATGTTTGTGGACCAGGTGAAGTCAGCTGAGATGTGGAGTCCAAGGAAGAGCGGCGCTCGGTCTGTGTGGATCTCCTGAAGTCCGTTACCATCTCCTTGGTTCTGGATGTGTTCAGGTCTAGGTTATTGTCGTCACACCATCACTGCAGATGCCAGACCTCCTCCCTTTAGGCTCCTTTTGGTATCGTTGGTAAATTTGACAAAGCTGATGCCAATATAGATGGAGGAACATTTCTGGGTGTAGAGAAAAAAGGAAGGGACCAAAGGCACGCCCCTGTGGTGTACCAGTTTTCTGCAAGTATTTCATGATAATGTTTCAGTTTGTTTAACATTTTAAGGATGCCCAAATGTTTTTTTCCACTACTGTAGAGCCTTGATAAATCCGTTTACTGTTTTGTACTTTTGATTAAATGTACATTAACTAAAGTCGAAACGTAAATATAGTGGCTGTTACGCACCTTAACACCAAAAATATTTCATGACGTTTGAGATTGTGTAAAATATGAAGGGTGTCTTAAAACTGTTAAAAATCCTTACATGTCTTTATAAATCTTTAAAATAAATCTGTAAAGTTCTTAAGTCGTTTTTTTCCCCCAAAATCCCCAAATTGATGCACCAAAAAAGTCAAATCACTTTTTTTTTTTTTCCCCCAAATGATCTTGAACTTAAAATGTCATTGTAAGAATTTATCTAATATTTCCACAAAATCACATGTTAATTCGTCATTTGAACTGGATTTACGGAGGCAAAACTATCATTTCCTACAATAAATCACCGTAACAGCACTTCAGTTCTTGTAAAAATGTAGCTATCGCAAAAGAATACAGTCCTTGAAATTCCTAAATTCATCCACTAAAAGATAAAACTGGTTGCAATTTGTTTGCAGCAGATTGTCTTCAATTTAAACGGTTCCTTGAAATGAGATTTTATCTAATGTTTCCACAGAATCAATGGTTATTCCGTCATTTCTACACATGTATTGAATAAAGTAAGTAAAATTATTTAAAAAAAAAGCTTTACAGATTAAAATACATAAGCCAGCGACAATCAAAAAGAATTACAATATGAAATTCTAAAATACCCAATAAAATCAAGGAATATCCATAAAAGTGACAACATAAACATCTCGCCGTAGAAGGCCAGAGGTAGTCGCGTCCATCATCAACGTGCTAACTTCAGCATATTTGGTCCGACCTGATAAACGGTACCGCATACGAAGTACAAGGGCAGACTGAAAACTGCAAACTGCGAGAGGAAAGTGAAGCAAGTAAGAAAAAAAAAACAAAAAACGACAGAATCAAGTCTTTAACCCGGCGTGCGAGGTCAAACTGAGACGTTCCACCAGATTTACTGCTGCAGTCAGAATATGAGCGCAGTCCAGATTTAAAGGTCTGACCACGGCGATGTGAGTGATGGTTGGGTCGACCACAGTGGCGGTTGAGTGTGTCGGTACCCACAGTACAAGCCTACGTTTATCTATTTAAAGTTTGGTCAGAGTTAGCGGGACGGCTGCAGTTACTGTAAGACAAACGGGCGTGTTTCACTACTGTATAAATGGAGTGATGGATTGTGTTTGACGGCCGTAGCGTGCGTCGGCCAACGGACGACAATACTGATGCTGTTTCAGTGTTAATACTAACAGTTATGGGCCTCAAAAAGCTCGGCTACCATAGACTCACATTAAACAGACGGATCTCATGAAATCGCACCAGTTCTTATGGCGTTTGTCGTGCTATATGTATGATTTTACATCCTTTCGCGTGTTAGTCAACGCCGTTTGATTGTGCGTCAATTTACGCCAAGATCTCTGGTTTGCATATCCGTAACCCCTAACCCTAACTGCTAATCGCGTGGTATTTAACGTGGCATGAACATACACGCGGAAAGTTTATAATGCGTACGGATAACACGCCAATTAAAAGTGGCGTGTATATTTACGCAATTCATGATATCACATTGAATTAAACATCAAAGGCTACGTTCAGACTGCAGCCAAATGTGGCCCAAATCCGATTTATTTATTACAGTTTGAACAGCACTAATCCGATTTTTTTTTCTTTTTTTTTTCCAAATCCAACCCAGGACGCTTTCATATGTGGCGCTAAATCCGATACGTATCTGATATTTTGCAATGCGACTTCGGCCTGAACGGCCAGGTCGCATTTATCCGATGTTTATGTCATTGAAATGCGACAAACGTCACAATTCTGCGTCCCAGCAGGAGGAGGAGGAGTGGCAGGAAAAACATATTTACTTCCGTGAACACAGTGCGTGGCTGCGTGGTCACGTGTTACTTCAGGACCTCTTTTGCACATGCGGGTCACTTCAGGGTCAGATTCAGTTCATACTCAAAACTGACAGAAGTCGCATTTAATGTGTAAAATGAACGAGCACACAAAATATGAGTGATTTATTACACACCCAAAGGAAAAAACACAAAAAATGGAATATTTTCCATAAAATACATAGTAGGTGGTTGAAACATTGGTAGTTATTAGAGCCTTGGATAGGTCAAAGATTAGCAACAAAACTGATTTAACTGCTTTAGTATTTTTTCTGTAGCTCCCTGTTGTCACCCTTGTGGACAAAAATGTCCACGCACAAAAAACTACAATAAAATCATCATACATCAACATTTTTTCTTGCCTTTTTTTTTTTTTTACAATAAATGTCTTAAACAATTTCCCCCCCTGCTTAAAACTACCAAACATTCAACAGTTTTCAGGATTTTAACCTTTTAAATGCCAGTTTAATAATTTGAATTCTGAGTGATTTATTACAAAAAAAAAAAAAAACAAAAAACACACACACACACAACATGGAACATTTTCCATAAAATACATAGTAGGTGGATAAAACACTGGTAGTTTTTAGAGCCTTGGAGAGGTCAAAGATTGGCAACAAAATTGATTTGATTACATTAGTATATTTTCTGTAGTGTAGACAAAAATGTACACAAACATGAAAATCATTATAAAATCCACATACGTCAACAGTTTTTCTTGCTTTTTCAAAA
>JAPQRP010049504.1:0-13111 GCA_037367295.1 Apogon hyalosoma | reverse complement strand
GATAGATAGATAGATAGATAGATAGATAGATAGATAGATAGATAGATAGATAGATAGATAGATAGATAGATAATTATCTTTGGTTGTTCACAAAATAACAACCTGTCTTTGACCTATATAATTGGTGTTGAATATGCTGGAAGTCAGTGATTTACAGAAACACTTCCAGGGGCTCCTAGGTTACACTGAGACAAGCTTCTCCTTGGCATAATACTGAAACACATTCCTTTAAACAAGCAGTGTGTAAATTAGGAAAAAAAAAGTTAGAAAGAAAGAAAAACAGTTTACTGACTTATAAGCAGGCCCTGTGTAAGGCCTGCTTATAGAACTACAACTAGATATTACTCATCCATAATAGAGGAAAACAAGAATAACCCTAGTTTTCTGTTCAGTACTGTAGCCAGGCTGACAAACAGTCCCAGCTCAGTAGACCCATCTATCCCATTTACTCTCAGCTGTGATGACTTCCTACAATTCTTTAACAATAAAATGTCAACTATTAGAAACAATATAGATGAAATACTTCCAACTATTAGGTCTGACAAAGCTCAGGCTGCTATAATATTAAATAATTTCACCACTGTAGACAAAACTGATGTAATATCTATCATTATGTCCTCTAAATCATCGACTTGCCTCTTAGACCCAATCCCAACCAAACTTTTTAAAGAGACACTGCCCCCAACTATTGACACTATCCTAAATATAATAAATACCTCATTAGTAACTGGCCACGTGCCACAGTCTTTTAAATATGCAGTTATTAAACCACTTCTGAAAAAACCTACTCTAGATCCTGACATTCTAGCCAATTACAGGCCTATATCTAATCTGCCCTTCCTCTCAAAAGTCCTTGAAAGAGTGGTAGTTAAGCAGCAATATCAGCACCTACAGGACAATAGTCTATTTGAACATTTCCAGTCTGGCTTTCAAACTCATCATAGCACTGAAACTACACTAGTCAAAGTTACAAATGACTTGTTATTAGCTGCTGCTGATGGATTGGTCTCGATCGTGGTTCTGTTGAACCAGAGAGCAGCTTTTGACACAATTTGCCACAGTATCTTACTGCAGAGATTAGAATTGGACATAGGCATTAGAGGAGCAGCCCTCTGCTGGTTTAAATCCTTTTTATCTAATAGGTACCAGTTTGTCAATGGAAACCAACAATCATCACCATATTCCACAGTTAGTTATGGTGTGCAGCAAGGGTCGGTCCTTGGGCCCATTTTGTTTACGTTGTATATGCTGCCTTTAGGTATCGTCATTAGAAAACATGGCATTCATTTTCACTGTTACGCAGACAACACACAACTGTATTTATTGATTAACCCTGATCAGACCAGGCAAGTGGATAAACTAAGTGCCTGTGTCCGAGACATAAAGACCTGGATGAGCACTAGTTATCTTTTACTTAACCCTGAAAAAACAGAGGTCATTATAATAGGCCCTAAAAGTGTGAGAGACTCCCTAACTGAGCAGATAGTCACCCTGGACAATGTGAGTGTAACCTCCAGCACCACAGTTAAAAACCTAGGAGTTCTATTTGACCTGGACCTTTGACCTGGACCTATCATTTAAAGTGCATAATAACCAAGCCTGCAGAACAGCCTTTCTCTACCAGCGCAACACAGCCAGAATTAGAAATATTCTGTGTAAAAATGATGCAGAAAAAATGTATTAATGCGTTTGTTACATCTAGATTAGATTACTGTAACTCCCTACTCACAGCATGTCCTGAAAGTTCTCTAAAAAGTTTTCAACTGGTTCAGAACGCAGAAGCAAGACTATTAACAGGAACTACTGGAAGAGAGTACATCACCTGTGCTACAAACCCTTCACTGGCTTCCAGTCGAGTTTAGAATTAGATTTAAAATCTTCCTTCTTACATACAAGACCATTAACGGTATGGGCCCTTCTTATCTAAAAGATGATCTGGTGCTGTACCATCCCAACAGAACACTTTGCTCTCAGAATGCAGGTCTACTAGTAGTACCCAGGGTCTCTAAAAGTACAGTAGGAGCTAGAGCCTTTAGTTACCAAGCTCCTATCTTATGGGATCAGCTTTCACCTAATATTAAAGAGGCCGACACAGTCTGTACATTTAAGATTAGACTGAAAACATTCTTCTTTGAAAAAGCTTATGGTAAGGCTAGTTAAAAACAAACTGGACCTCACAGTTCAGTCTAGAGCCTAACTGATATGGGATTTTTGGGGCCAATGTCAATACCGATACTGGGGGCTAAAAAAAAGCAGATATCCAATATATTGGCCGGTATCCGATATTGGCTGATAACCAATATATTGGCCGATTTATTAAATAAGAACATTGATCTACACAGGATATAATAATCTTATAGTAAATCATTGTGGACATGTGGATTAACAGTTGCATAAATATTTGTTTATCTTACAAATATAATTGACACAACTTTAAAATGCTGTATAATATGCTGTATAATATTATAATATTATAATATGCTGTATAATATTCTTAGATCAGACTAGTATGTGACCCCTGGGGAACCATGGGTTGTAGATGTGGTAGTTTTTATGCCTGGCAGACTTATGAAAAAGATGTGGCTATATTTCATATGTGATGACATAAAATAGTTTGGTAAATCATTCTTTAAAATGTCAGCAACCCCTACCTTTAATGAGTCCAACTACAAACCAAGCTATGGAATCACAAAAATCATTAGAGCAAAAAATATTACTGACCACAAAATTATGTTTTCCCTCACAAATTTTGATGTCTGCCTCACGGGACTCCAACTTCCCATGTGAACTAAGGACTAAACTGAGCATGTGCAGAGTGAATTAGGTAAGTCTAAAGTTGTTTCTGATAGGAGCAATTGCAAGTGTTATAACTGACCCGTGTTACAACTTGTCCCCAGTCTCCCCTACACTATCAATACCCCCGTGTGCCTGCAGAATGAAATTGTAAGGTAGACAGGAAGTGCACGGACGTGTGTGTGTGTGTGTGTGTGTGTGTGTGTGTGTGTGTGTGCGTGCGTGCGTGCGTGCGTGCGTGCGTGCGTGCGTGCGTGTGTAGGGGTGAACAGTTCATAAGACTGGAGGGGGAGCGGTCAGTGATTTACCAAAGAGAGGAGAAGGGGGGGTTTGGAGTGGGGCATTAGCGGTCCATCCTTGTCTGAGTGCAGGGGGGTAGAAGTCTGTGATTCCATGATTGTGTGTGTGAAGAAGTAGGTGCAGAACTGAAAGTGAAACTGACACACTTTACTTTTCTTCTAACTCTCCGGGCAGCACACACACAGCAGCAATGAGCGACAGAATCTCCGCGCAACACAGAATCTCCGCAGCAAAAAAGTTAATAAATCAGCTACATATTGGCCGATGTTGATTAATCGGTGATACTTTATAATCGGCCCGTCGGGCTCTAGTTCAGTCTAAGCTGCCCTAGGAGCAATAATGCTGGGGGAAGTACAGTGCACTGAGTCCTATCACCTGTTCCTGGTACTACGTACCACTTTTGTCTGTACTTATAATTTCTAGTGTCAAGTTTACTTAGTCTGTTCATTACTATTCACCCAGTGTCCCTTTACGCTACTCTTTCAGTTGTAGCCACCTGAGGCCCAGTGACAACAGGATCTGAGGTGACCCATCTGTGCCCTGTCCTGACCTGTGACCCCGGATCTCCTCCCCCACCCTCACCTGTCTGGATGGACCTCTTCACTTCCACCTGTCTCATCTGACTAGATGGAACCCCTCATGTGCTGCATCCTTACAGACTGGAACTGCATATGCAAATGGTCGTCCATCAGTCCTGGTGCATCTATAGTCTGTCCGTCCATGTGAGTGGATCTCTCCTTCACAGTGGTTCTCCCCGAGGTTTCTCTTTTTCACACTGGGTTTTTGGAGGTTTTCCTTGCCGAGAAGGAGGGTCTAAGGACAGGGGATGCCTGGGACATTAATCCATTTCCTTCATCTGCTGTTGTTTGTTTATATCCAACTAACTCTGTGAAGCCCTGTGAGACAACCTTGTTGTGATATAGGGCTCTACAAATAAAACTGAATTGAACTGAATTGGTTAATATTCTTTCATAGACCCAGAGGAAACATTGTGCCAAAAATAGTGCTTTGATCCAACCAGTATTTGTAATTTCACCTGCCACTTGACTATTCCCACTTTCACTCATTACATGAACAAGTGCTGCATCAGGGGGGACAAGACGCTGGACCTTTTTTATGCTAAAATAAAGGATGCATACATTTCCGCCCTCTCCCCCCATTTGGCCATTCTGATCCCAACCTAGTTCGTCTGTTCCCTGAATACACACCCATGGTGAGACAAAAACCTGCACAGATGAAGTCTGTTAAAGTATAGACTGATGAGGCCAATGAGAGACTGAGACCGTTTTCAGACTGGGTATTCGGATCCATGCTGTACCTGGATATGATCACACCCTTCCAGCAGATGTTGTGTTCACAACTGAGAACAAGTAGGTGTTACAGGGCCCAAACAGTAGGTGGTGGTGTAGAAGGAATGCTGTAGCTATCAAGCAAACGTGGACGTGACAAACCCTTACGTCATCAACCGAGCAACTGTTCTGTTGATTTGTCTATAATGGTGGCAAGACAGGCAATAATGTTCAATCTCTTGGCCTGTTTGAGGCAAAGAGAAGAAGAGTGACCGCCATTGTCCCTGATATATCACCAAGTGGTTTGGTCAATAAGGCGAGCCCGTGCTGTGCGGATCTGAGGCTTTTTCAGGAGACAACAGGAGCACTGACTATGGTCTTGTGATTAGGTCACTTCCGGTCTCAGGTACAGATTGCTTTCACACAGCAATGTTCCATACTGGAATCCATGCACTCCGTACCCAGGACTAGCTTCTCAGCTTGACTCAGGGATGGTACTCACACATGGAATGTCTGCATTCACATTGATAAAATTAAGTGGACTTTGGGGTCCAACATACTCGGATACATCCTCGGACACCCAGTCTGAAAACGGCCTGAGAGGCTGTTTCCAGACCATGTACTAGGAGACACTCTGCAGCTGTCATGGAGACGATATCAATGGCCAGCACCAACTTTGAGCTGGGCTAAACTGGGGCCAGACAACGAACAACGCGACCTCCTGTGTCATCAGTGGGCAAGGGTTACAGACCAAAGCAGGAACGGTGAAAGTTATAAACTGCCATTTTTAAAACTACAACCAGCGGTTTTTTAGTTTAGTTTAGAGAGAAAGAGTTATAGATGCCAAAAACCAGCAGCAGTGGACTGAGGAGGAGACCTAGTTCTTTCTGGCACACACCCCCGTACCGTATCGTACTGTCTTCATCTGTGTATTCAGGTCTGGGTCATGGGGGCAGCAGCGTCAGCAATGAAGCCCAGACAGCCCTCTCCCCAGCTACTTCCACCAGCTCTTCTGGGGGAATCCAAAGGCATTCCCAGGCCAGCCAAGAGATATGATCCCTCCAGCGTGTCCTGGGTCGACCCCGAGGTCTCCTCCCGGATGGACATGCCCGAAACACCTCCCCAGGGAGGCATCCTCACTAGATGCCTGAACCACCTCAACTGATTCTTCTCGACATGGAGGAGCAATGGCTCCACTCCAAGTCCCTCCCAGATGTCCGAGTGCCTCACACTATCTCTAAGGCTGAGCCCGGCCACCCTGCGAAGGAAATTCATTTCGGCCCCTTGTACTCACAATCTCATTCTTTCGGTGATTACCCAGAGCTCATGACCATGGGTGAGGGTCGGAACGTAGATCAACCAGTAAATCGAGAGCTTTGCCTTTCAACTTAGCTCCCTCTTCACCACAATGGACCGGTTTAGCATCCACATCACTGCAGATGCCGCCCCAATCCGTCTGTGGACATCCCACTTCATCCTTCCCTCACCCGTGAATAAGATCCCAAGATACTTGAACTCCTCCACCTGAGGCAAGAAAGACTTCCTTCTCAACCTGGAGTGGGCACTCTACCCTTTTCTGGCTGAGGACCATGGCCTCAGACTTAGAGGTGCTGATCTTCATCCCAGCCGCTTCATACTTGGTTACGAACCGTCCTGGTGAGAGTTGGAGGTCACTGCTTGATGAAGCTAAGAGGGCCACATCATCTGCAAAAAGCAGAGATGAGATCCTCCCACCACCAAACTCGACCCCCTCCCCCACCCGGCTGCACCTAGAAATTCTGTCCATAAAAGTTCTGAACAGAACCGGTGACAAAGGGCAGCCCAAAACTTAGCAGGTGTTCTTATTATATCTACCTAATGAGTTGCAGTCATCTGTTCTTTTTATCAACAGTTAAGCAATGGGAGAGAGGGGCCCAGGGAGAGCTCTGGGTGCGTCTTGGAGTGATTATCACAGTGCAGCACACTATACTGAGGCACAATAAACCAATGTTATACAATAGGGAAAGTTTGGTGCCTACTTTGTTTGGACCCGGACACAAGAAAACCATATCCCCATAGATTCATAGTGGAAGTAGTGTTTTGTTGTGATTCTTTACAGGATTCTGATTGGTTAATGGAACTCGGTCGTCTCACTACACTGCCATCTACAGGCCTGGCATGCCCTTGACAGTGTAGATATACGGGGCTGTGTGAACGCAGTTTTCCAAAAATGGTCACGTCTGCATGAGGTTATCTGAAAACGGAGGGGAGGAAATATCCATTTTATAAAATACCCAGCTACATATAAACATAGCCTAAGTCTGCGAGCTGCTTCCAGTTTTGGGAGAAAAAGGCTAGTAGTTAGGTTTCAATTTAAATACCATAATGACCTGAACTATGAGTGTCAGAGGGATTTCATAAAAAACTGAGTCTGGTTTTAATATTCATCTCTGAAATGAACATCTGGTCAGGATCACAGAATGTTTCTTCAAACTTTTCTACAGTTCATCCAACATGGTGGTGTTTCACTGCTATTCCCATCTAATATGTAATTTCTGTTTATATTAATGAAATGAACACAGTCTTCTCATATACCCGCAAACAAAATCTGTTTCCATGACCTTTATTCACATTTTGCCAATAGTCCAGCTTTTGGTTGGTGTTAACTTTGGGACCTACAATGACAGTATATATATTTTTCTCAAATTTTTAATGAAAAACATTATCTAACATGCTGGTTTACAACAGCCTATAGATGAGTTTGTCCATATTTGACCCAGCTCAGGGTTACAGAACCTGACTTTGGGTTATTCTGAACCCAACCAAAAGAGTATTTTCACTACTTTTTAAGGTCAATGAATCACTCAGTTATGATGTCTTCAACCCATGCCCTCCATCCAAATTAAAATTCATTCATTTATCCTCGGTTTATCCTCACTAGGATCGTGGGGGTCACTGGAGCCTATCCCAGGTACTTATGGGCAAAGACAGGGTACACTGTGGACATGTCGCCAGTCCAAATCAAAATATTAATAATAAAAATAAATAAATAAATAAAACCTGGCCAACCATAGAGGGGGTGAACCATAACTAGAACCACTCAACAGATGCATCACTCAGCCACAAACAACACCATAAACATTAATTCTGTGACAGCAAGAAGCAAGACATAAATCCCCCCTCCACACAAAAAAATAGTAAACTAGATTTACCATTTTGGCTAGTCAACTGATTGATAATTCATGCAGCTGCCTAATTCAAACTAAAACAGAAAGTCAAAACTAAGAGGTCCAACAGGTAATGGTTAATGGGACATATCTTACCTGTGTGTCCATTTTGAGCAGCAGCAAACAAAGCAGAGGTTAGGTGGTGGGAGAGGTGGGGGTCTTGGTTGAGGTGACTAGGTTTGTTTTCCATGGAGGTGACATCGGCGGTGGAGTGGGTGGAGTTTGTGTTGGTGGTGGTTGGGTCGGGTTGGTTAAGCAGCATTGACAATAAAGTGACATTTCCCTGGGAAGCAGCTTGGAGGAGCACGGGGTGGCTGCCATCCAGGGTAGCAGGCCCACCACCGCTTACAGACGAGACTATGGAGGGACACCAGCCTGCAGGGAGAAGAAGCAGCATGAGGAAGAGGAGTAACAGGAGGAGGGCTTAAGAAGTGCTGGACATTAGAGGCAGATCAGAAGGACACATTCAGAACAGACCCTTTTGTCTGAGCTATTGAGACATTTCACAATAAAATTCTGTGACTTTTCTAAGACTGGAGTGGCCAGTCAGACTCTGAACTTGAAAGTCCTGTTAATTCACAGTGAAGGACTATTATGGCCATACTGAGAATTCAATCTGAGAATACTGTCACATTGTTTTTGGAAAAACATTATAAATAAAAAGTTGTACTTGATAAGAGGGAAGGTTTTACTATCAAGAGTTGTCAAAATTCCCAAAAGACCCAAACATAGCTGCTGCTTGTGTTTCAAAAACCAAAAGACCCAGTTTCATGATGTTTGACACAACATGATTTCTTAATTTCTACTTTGTTGGAATATACACTGTCCAGCCAAAAAAAAAAAAAAGTCTCATGTTAGAGGTCAACAATATATCGTTTGAGCATCATCATCGCAATGTACGTGTGTGTAATAGTCACATCGCAGGTCCTGCGATGTAGGAGGCAAATGAACTCAACATGTTCTCATCCAATTCCAACCTGGCTACACACTGCACACAGCGATCCACCAATCACAATCGTTCTTAATCAGTTTGGAGTAAATCTCTGGTAACAACATTGAAAAATGAGCAACGAACAAGAGAAAATCACCGAAAATGAAGCCTTGGTGCCAAAAAGAATAGCAATGTCAATTATCTGGAATTATTTTAGCAACAAGATGGGTGATACTGAAACACATGTTCTATGTCGATATTGCATTGCACCTGTTGCCACGAGAGGAAACACTACTAATTTGTCTGACCATTTATGTCGACACCACACAGCTATTATATCCTCCTGAGTAGTTTTTCATATCACAATGTATATCGCAATGTCAGTTTTTTTCCAATATCGTACAGCCCTATCACACGTGCAATATTTCACTGCACCACTTTTGGTTTTGATTACAGGACACATTCACTGGACATCTTTTTTGCCACATAATGCACATCATCTTTTTGACATAAAAGACATGAGAGGCTACTTACTGCATCAGATAGCGTTAAATAACCTGCTACAGTTAAAACATTATTACACATTATTACACAATGCAGTACTTACTGATGGAAGGATCTAAACTATTTGCTTAGTTACATCCAGGCAGTTAGTTGTTTTTTTTCCCAGGCTGTTTATTTAACTCTAACTGCACCAAGTAGCCTTTCATTTCTTTAACATCAAAAAGATTGGGCAATGCCAGGATTCATCAGGATCATAAGGCTTGTGACAGAATGGTTCAGGGAGAAAGAGACATTTTCACACATGGATTAGCCACTATACAGTCCAGACTCTAATTTGGGATTTGATGAAGACTTGATGCAGCAGTCTGATTCTCCATCATCAAAAATCTAAAATTAATGCAACTATGGATGGAAAAAATATTATGAACCTTATTGTGACACTACATAAGCATTATGTGGCAAAAAAGATGTCACAGTGAATGTCTCCTGTAATCAAATCCAAGGGTGGTGCAGTGAAATATTGCATGGGCAACTTTTTTTTTTTTTTCGACCAGGCAGTGTATAATAGCCTTGTATTCTTGAGTGCCTTCATTTAAAATTGCTGTAAATCCTGAAAAGATGATGCAATAGTTTAGTTAACCCCCTTAAATTAAAGTCCACACTTCAGTCACATCTTGTTTCATTTCAAATCCACTGTAGTGGTGCACAAAGAAGAAATTACTAGATATATGTCACTGTCCAAATACTTATGGACTCAACTGTATAAATCAATTTCCAGCCATAAACAAACTGTTGACTGTCCTGCTTTGTTTCATAAATACCTGATACATATCCTTCTCTCTTAATTATTCAGAAACAGCTGTAACAATTTATTTAACATTAAGTGTACCGCAACCTGGACAAAAGAGTCCATCATCACGTCAGATTAATGGCTCACTAACAGACAGCATTTATCTCCAGTTGCAATCACCCATCCACAACATTCAGACAGTGGGCCGCTACAAGCTTAATCTACAGCATTAAACACAACAGGCAAACAAGAACACAGATCTAAAGAGTCAAATCTAACACCTACACTAATACTACTGACTAAATAAGCCTCAAATGGACAGCTAAAAAGGTTATTTTTTGAGCAGGTTAGAGGAAAAACAGGAGCAATGACAGAAATATGCAGTAAAGTTGGAGATGTCTGAAGATTACAAAGCATTATACCTGTGTTTTTTAAAGATTTCCTTTTCTTTTTTGTTAGACAGATAAAAAAGTTGATTTTTACCTTTACATGGTTTGGCTACAACTTGTAGCCTCTCTCAGAAAGGTCACTTGATGTTACTGTGATATGTCTTGTCAGATGTTTTATCCAGGAATGCCAGACAACAGGGGACAACTATGCCCCCTGCTGTCTGGCATCCTACGGAGGACAGCATCCCAAGTGTGGGGTAAGGTGTAAAATCCCTCTTCCCACGCATGAACTGTCAGTAATCAGAACGTTATATGACAGGGCCACCATAGTCACCGACCCACAGGACAGAGAAGAGTAAAAACACAAAAAAACTGCACTGTCAAACTGCCACTATCCATGATGGGCCATAGAGAAAGTGAGAAAACAAGTCAATCTCAAAGGAGCGCAGCAGGGAACAGGCAAAATGAAGAAGCCCACACAGAAAACCAAAAAACACTAGCATGGTCATACTCACATATATCAAGGGAACCACAGAATGCATACAAAGAGCAATGAGGAAATATCAAATTAACACCCCATTAAAACCACACATTACTCGGAGACGACTACTGATCCACCCAAAAGACAAAATACAAAATAAAATGAATGAATGAATATATGTAATGCCTGTCATGTAACAAGACCTGCATTGGAAAAACAGGAAGTGTGTTTGGCACAATAAGAAATGAACACAAGAAAGAATGTGAGAATGACACATCAGCAAGACACATACACAAAGCCGAAGGAAGAGCAGAACAACAGCATCTGAAATCAGCCATAACGGATCATTGCAAGAGAGAAAACCACATTATGGACAGGGGAAGAAGCCAAGGTCATCCACTCAGAAAGCAACAAATACCAATGCTGGATTAGGGAGGCCATAGAGATCAGGAAACAGCCCCCAGCACCATGAACAGGGATGAGGGATCTTGCACCTTATCCCACACCTGGGATGCTGTCCTCTGTAGGATGCCAGACAACAGGGGGCATAGTCATCCCCTGTTGTCTGACATTCCTAGATAAAACATCTGACAAGACATATCACAGTAACATCAAGTGACCCTTCTGAGGAAGGTTACAGGTTGTAGCCGAAACATGTAAAGGTAAAAATCAACTTTTTTTTTTTTATCTGTCTGACAAAAAAGAAAAGGAAATCTTTATATTTTCAGTAGACAGGATGGACCCGATTGGACTGACTGTGTTTTTATCAATGCACTGGGTCATGTTAAGAGATAAAGGAGCTACTAAGTGTGCTTTTACGTACATGCAGAAAACTGGATATTCAAACATGCACATTTCACAGGCAGATTAATGAATCATTACAGATTCCTACAACTTGGCTTTTCTGTGTACAGCTCTAGCCTCATTCCTGAGCAATTGTATACAAGCAAAAGCATAAGATATAAACAGGAATAAAAGTCAGATAAAAAATTGAAAGCAGGAATTTCTAAATGCACTCAGACTTAAACTTCATTGCAGAAAGAATAAAAACTATAAAAAAAAAAACAAAAAAAAAAAACAATTTGTGTCTCTGTATTGAAGGCCTTGATAAAAGTCTGAGCCATATAGTTTTATCACTCAGAAATAGACACTTGTTTCCTTCAGTTTCCTACAATCTTTTTATCCTGTTCTGCATTGTAGAGGTCAAAAGTTTCAAATCCCTTCACATCTGTATTTGAGGAACATTGTTTTTTGATATTTCAAAAAAATCTGTCAATCTTTAGCCCATCTTTACCAGAAGATGGCTAATCAACTTCAAGTACACAACAAAGGACAATTATGGGGGGCTCAGGGGCAACACAGAATAAAAGTAACTGGACTTAGTGTGTGTTAATAATGCATTACTAAATGGAATAAACTAGTCATATGTATTCATTTGTCCACTTTAAATGCATTATATTTCATTACAGATAACTGCCTTTATAGAGAACAGTACACAATACCACAGTACCAAGTACGATTTTTTTTGTTTGTTTTTTTTCAGTATGTACACTGTCTGAGTAACACTTAGTATGCCTATTTATAAGATCATCAAGAAAACTTCTAAGTATATAAACTAGAGAGACCAAATGGTTAATGGGAGCATACAGTAGGTCCAACATACCTCAAAATGGTTCAAAGGTAAGATACTTTAGTTTTATTTCTAAATTTACTTGCAAGCATGTAATGATTTTAGGCCACAGAACACCTGTATTTGGTCCATAGACCTGGAGTAGAATCCTACCGGATGATGATTTTGTATCATCTCATAACAGCAAATAGCTATGATGCATCATTATTCAAAGTTTTTATGTCATTACCTCTTTATTCTGCCATCTAAGGATATAGTTGGTGTTGTCATCACTGTTTTCCATAGAACATATCCAATCCAGACACACCTTTCCCTTTTTATTTCAGTTTCTTACACTACTCTGCTTGTTTTAAAAGTGCAGGCTTTTATTTCCAATCTTGTTTGCCAAAGAGATTCTGCAAGTTTTAAAAGGGAAAAGAGTTGATGGGGGTAGAGAGTTTGTTGACATCAGACAAGAAATCACGAGTCGCTTTAATTTAGGACAATTAATCAGTTTAGGTAATTAACCCTCAAAGATCTAAACAGCCACCAGTGAAATGTTTCACATGTTTATTAACTTCTGAACCCCTGATCCTATCAATACATGTACACGTGGTCAAAATTGTTGGTAACCCTGTTAATGAAAGAAAAACCCACAATAGTCACAGAAATAACTTGAATCTGACAAAAGTAACAGTAAATAAAAATTCCATAAAAATTGACCAATGAAAATCAGACACTGTTTTGAATTGTGGTCCAACAGAATTATTTTAAAAACAAACTCATGAAACAGGCCTGGACAAAAATGATGGTACCCTT
>JAPQRP010049503.1:0-13114 GCA_037367295.1 Apogon hyalosoma | reverse complement strand
GTGGGTTTTTCATCAATCTACGGCTCATTCCAGGTTTGGGCTGGAACCCATCGTGTCCACTGGAGTTACACGCAGAACCTGCCCAGTTAAACACAAATAAATCGCGACATTTTTGTGAAACACTCTGCTTTGAATAATTGGTTCAATTCCCAAAATGCACCTGTGAGAGAATAAAGAGATATTCAAAAAAATAGTAGTGTGTAATATTGGTGTCCTTTTGACCGTGTTACATGCGGATTTATGTATGAAATATAATGTAAAATAATATAAAAAAGTGTTTGATCTGAAAATAGTTTCTCTTTGATCTCAGTCAGTATTTGTTTCTCAAATTGTGCTTCCAGACCTGCTTCCTAACATTCGTCTACACCTGGGTTGGATTTTCAGCCCCAGGTCCTGTTTTGAGACCCGGTTCCTCAGAAGAACCCGTTTGTGTGTGCGGTGGTCATCCAGATACAAACGCCTCCTTTCTTTGCGTCCTTGGGTCGTTCTCCGTTCCCTGCAGTGTCGGGTGAATTCCGCTGCCTCTGTCCGTAAATGCCGGATCAGACTGAACCACCAGGACGCGTTGGGGGTGCGTTTTAAGGACGCGCGGGGGCGTGGGCTTCACACTTCCAGGGCCACAGCGTCACCTTGGCCCCCACCCTATCGGCACATGAGACGACCTTCGCCGACGGCAGCGGCTGATGTTTGTCTGCCGTGTTGGACGAGTTAGACATTCACTTTTGTTTAACTCGTACGCGCCCAGTGTGACTCTGGTGTCAGGTCCCAAAGGAGTTTTCCTCTATTTGACTTTCCTTAAGTGATTTATCACTATTTATTCTAATATTGTCCTCTGTATTTAGTGAATTTACAGTGAAAATCAAGTATTTTCTTATACGTCATTTATTGATCATGTTCATAAAAGCTCAGATTAAAGTTGAGGGTTATTTTATCAGAATCAGATCAAACTGAATAAACAGTGTCTTTTTCAGTCCAGTCTGTCCTGAACTGAACATAAACCCAGTGTGTCCGTCCACTGTCACTGATCCACCTCCATGGGTTTGACTGGTCAATGTTTACATTTTTTAAAATTAATTTTGTTCATTTTATTGCTTTTTTCCTCCATGTTATTTTATCGTTTTTGTTCCTTTTTTATTATTTTTTTTAAAAAACTTAATTTAAGTAAATTTTCTACTTATT
This sequence comes from Apogon hyalosoma, assembly GCA_037367295.1. NCBI lineage: Eukaryota > Metazoa > Chordata > Actinopteri > Kurtiformes > Apogonidae > Apogon > Apogon hyalosoma. Next base: position 11,935 of record JAPQRP010049503.1, on the reverse strand, counting down.
TTTTCATATTTATTACGTTCTAGGTTTTTTAATTCATTTTGTTGCTTATTTTATCCATGTTATTTATTATTTTGTACATTTTCTCATTCGCTTTTGTTAATTTTGTTATTTTACTCATCTATGTTCATTTTCTTGCCTTTTTTAAAATTCTTTTCTTTAGTTCGGTTCGTGGCTCATTTTGTCAGCGTTACTTATTACACTGTTTTTATTAATTTTGGTTCATTGTTTTCATTAGTTTGGCTGTTTTTGTTCCTTTTTGTTGCTTCTTTTATTATTAGTTTTTAAACTTAAGCAAAAAAATTACAAACATTTATTTTTTCATATTTATTACTTTGTAGTTTTTTTTTTTTAAATTCATTTTTGTTCATTTTATCCACTGTCATTGATCCAACTCCATGCGTTTTACTGGTGAATCAATGTTGGAGAAGATGACGGTGTAACTACGGAGCCTCTAAACGTCCAAATATGGTCATATGTGATGACCATGAACAGATGAAGAACTGTATTTACACCAGTTATTGACATGGATTGATAGGATTAGTGGATCAACAGGGATTAAACAGTTTAGATCAGTAGATGGTTTAGGTTAAAGGGGGACGTTTGGGTCTTTATGGGTTAAATATCATGTGATAAAGAGCTGATTTAACCCTCAAAGACCCAAATAGTCACTGGAAACCAAAAGTATCTACTGATCGAAATGGTTTAATAAATTCACTGTTGCTCAGTTAATGGATTTTGCTGAAAAAGTAACTTTTTCTTCAGTTTTCTCTGTTCTGATATAATAATCTTTGAGATAGCTTTGAGCTTCTATGAACATTTGATGAAATTTCAGATTTATTGTTAGTTTTCTGTGTATATACTGTCTGAACTAGCTCGGATCCCGGATGAGCCCCCACATTTTGCCGACCCAGCTCAAAGAAATAACAAATAGTAAATAGCAAATGGCTTGTTTTATGTTTGGTTAAGGATGTATTTTTTGTGAAAAGGTCACTTTACTGAACAAAAACAAATATTAAAACTTAGAAAATATGAAATGATAAAAATGAACTAAAATGAAGTTTATAAAATAAGCAACAGAATGAAGGAAAAACAGCCAAAGTTACTGATAAACTGAACAACAATGAATAATAAAATCTACAAAAATAATAACAGAAAAATGAGCTACAAAAACAAATGAAATAAATAAAATGAACAAAATCCACATGTGCCACGAACAAAATAAGGTTGTAGACGCTTGTTTTGATGGTCAGCTAATGATATATTTTACAGAAAGTCACTTTACCTTAAGTTTTCTTTGTTTTGATATAATGACCTTTGAATTCACTTTGCAATTTACATGATCTGTGAATTAAATATAGGAAAATATGTGATTTACACTAAAAACTGTAAAATACAGGGGATGAAGATTTATTTATTTATTTATTTTTTAATATCGATGACTGATTTTTAATGTTCTTCCTCTAAATTTCTAAAACATTTTTCCCGCTCTGACTATAAATAATAATTTTCTAACCATCTACTTTCTTCACATCTGACTGAGGAAGAAAAATCTACCATTAAACTTGAAGGAAATATTGATGTTTCTGTGTCGGATCCTCATGAACAGAACATCTTTACAGCTGTCGACATGATGTGTCCCAATATTTCTGTCCATATAGTTTATATGAACAAAAACAGATAAAATAAAAAAAAAAAAAAAAAGTAAAATTGAACAAAATTAGGTTGAAGAGGCTTGGTTTATGTTCAGTTAATGGTAAATTTGACTGAGAAAAATCACTTTTTCTTTTTTCTCTGTTTTTGATATAACCTTTGAATTCTCTCTGCAATTTACATGAATTAAATGTAGAAAAATAGAGGATTTACACTGAAAAATGTAAAATACAGGGGATGATGTTATGATAAATCCCTTAAGAAAAGTCAAATATGGAGACAAAAGTACCTCTGGGTCTTTATTGGTTCAAAACAGTTCAGTCATTTTTCCCACAATGAAGATTTTTTTTAGTTTCCCCTCCAAACCTACAAAGCAAAATTATAAATAAATAAATAAATAAAAAGTATGCCTTTAACGGATTTAAGAATGAATAAGCCAGAGGACACGCTGCACAATTACAGATGATCCTTTTTCACGTGCTGAGTAAAGTCTAATTACGCTGCTTGATCTCATTCCGTTTCCGTAGAGACCGACTGTCTGCGATGATAAATGTCTCCTGGGAACTTGTCGCTGTCTGTCAGAGGCGATCGTTCATGCCCGTTGGTCCGCTGACCCCAGGCCAGCTCGGTGGAATGTGTGAAAGGCTCGTCTTCTTATCCACATGGCAACTCTTCTCTTATTTGGTCACATTTTCACATTTCTGCCTGTCACCGGTCATTAGTTTTATAGAATGCGGCTGCTTTTAGGCAACATCAGACGGTCCGTGTGCTTCTGATCGTCTGTCATGTTGTAATTAACCCAAAGTCCGTTCAGAAGAGTCTGCCGATCCCTTTGGTTCCATCCAACTGACGCCCTGTTAACGGTACACAGGGAGTCCCAAAGTGCTGTACAGCGCAAGTACAATTAAAAAAATACCATTTTAAAATGCAATTAAAATACAATTAAAGTGCGATAAATACAGTAAGTGCGGTCAGTTTGTAGCAGCCCTGAAAAAATGCCTGTGGTATAGTGTCTTCAGGTGTTTTTTTTAATAGGTAATCTATTACAGCAAGTGTAAAATATCACATTTTAAACGGAGGAATTATCTTGACAAAAGGACTGGAATGGGAAAAAATAAAGCAAAATGTAAAAAATGTAATACAGAAGTAAAGACAGAGAAAATATACATAAATATACATAAAAATATAAAAAAAAAATACAATTAAAAACTAAAAATGTGTAAATTATATATGTATATAAATATACAATTCCCAAACATGGTCTGTGAACATCCTTCATCTTCAAGCATTATATTTTAGTTTTGGACATAATCCAACTTCATTCTTCTTCGTTTTTCTTTCGGTATATCTGTTTTCCTTTGGAGGCGCAGGTTTGTTCACATCTGGTCTGAAAAAGACACTTTTAATGCTGATGAGCTGTTGTTTTCTCACATTTTAACGTATCCTAATATTAGATGTTACTAATTTTTGGAGGAAATGTTTAAAAATGAATGATGAATTCCACTGATTTTCACTAAAACCTGTCTGTGCAGATCAGGTTTATCCAGAACAGTAAAGTTACAGTAATGCTATGAAGAACAGTTTAAATACAGACATTAGTCGCTTTTCCATCACACATCTGCGCAAAACTTTACCCATATTTACTAAATGTTGAAAAACCAGAAGTGCCTAATGTTTTTTCCATTAAATCATAAATGCAATGATTTATTATCGCATTATCGCAAGATGACACGAGAAGTCATTCCATAAATGTGTTGACGAGCGTAAATCTGGTGTTAATTTACAGATATATTCATTATTTTTATATATTCCCCCTCTGTCTCCTACTAGATTAAAAGTGTCCACACATACACACACGTTCTCTTGTAACGTCCGTCAACATCTGTTGTTTTTTTTTTGTTTTGTTTTTTATTCATGTGACTCTAGTTGCGTAAAAAGCTCTTTCCATCGCAGTTTTGTGTGATAAACCATTTGCGTTAAACCTGAAAAGCCACCTCTTGCCAGCGCAAAAACTTTTAATCAAAAAACAAGAGGTTTGGCAAAATTGTCGTTTTTCCATTAGGTCAATTTTTATGCACAAGTTATATTCACGTAATTTGAGGGTCAATGGAAAAGAGACCGTTGATGCATGGAGTCACATTCAGTCGACATGGAGTTAATTACAAATGTCCTCTGATATAAAGTCTGTGTAATTTTGACCTATAATATTAATCCTTCGATGTTACTTGATGCTTCCATACTTGTTCTACCTTCAGGACTGTTCTGATATAGAAGGATTTACAAGATATCTGTGGCTGCCTGATCCGGACCCGGATCGGCCCCCCGCATCCACATCCTGTCACGTGTTTTGCTTTTCATGTGCTATTCACAACAGTGTGATGAGATTAAAATTCTAGAAGCGTAAATCAGCGTCGTTTAAGCAAAAAGATGAATTTATCATTGAGAGCATTTTCTTGTCAGTATCTTTTCCAACATTCGTGCTTCCTCTTCAGAAGTGGACTCTGTAAGTGGCCCGACTTTTCCCCCAGATGTTACGTTCCTGTTGTTTCCTGTTTTGTATCTGTGTGATGATTGTAATGTTTCCCAGTTAGAGTTTGCAAAACTACCAAGATACAGTGAGCCACTAAAAAGTAAGAATATTAATGAATCGCATTATTATCTTAAGGCAGAAATTATTATTAACTGACAACTTCATTCAACTGGTTTGAAACGTTCTCTGCTTTTCATAATAAAATGAAAAAAAAAAAAAAGTCATTCAAGTTCTTAACGTAAAACTAACGGATGTAACGTGTGAACCGACAGAAACCGCCGTGAATTTCATGCAACGGCGGCACGTTTGACATGGATCCAAAAGACTGGCCTGGTCTGCAGAGGTGTTTGTAGCTGCAAAAACACTGATCAGAAGCTCAAAGTTGTAAATGATCACGCAGCGAGGGCTTCAAAGCTACTTTAGGAGCACGAAGAAAGCTGTAGCAGCACACACAGCGGGACACTTAATGTGTTTATTGGCTAAAATATTTGGATACTGATCTGAAATTCTAACAGTACTGAACAACAATTCCACTGATTCTTTCACCTTTAGTTTTCCTCCACCTTTTCACTTCTACGACCCTGTCCATCATTTCGATAAATAAAAATGTCTCGCTAAACCTCTGTGCAGGGTACCGATCTGGTTTCCGGGTCCGGATCGGGTAGCCTCAATATTCCTGCGACGTTCAGCATTTCTGACTTCCTGTCGGCCATCTTGGTGATGAGTGAAAGGGGAAACGGCCCCTCCCAGACTGTCCAGTAGGTGTCAGTGCATGTGATGATGCCCCAGCGTCCACGGTGCTGGCGGATATGGAACCAAAACAGTCAAACCATGAATGTACTGGAGAACAGAGGAACACTGGGAATGAGGGGTGGAACGATAAACCGCGGTCAAATTCCCGACGGTTAGTGTGACTGTTCAAATTCAAATGATCTTTAAACCCGTGTTCGATTACGACACCCTGAACGCTGACGCTGTGAAGGTTTTGGTTTGGAACATGGTCGAAGCAGCTCCACTGGCCGGTCCAGCTCCCGTTTCCCCACTCCAAAAACCACGCAGGAATCAATAGGAGAATTGATAAGGATTGAACCGGTCCGCAGAATGGACAGTTGCATTGATACTGATCCCGTCCTGTCAGTTCCAGCCCTAGTGCGCATGTCTGTTCTGTCCGTAAGGTTCCAGCTTTAATGCACATTTGTATGTTTGATGTTTACGTGTTCCTATTTGAATGTTTCTACCAACACAGACTACACTGTGCCTGTTTTTTTTTCAAAATTCAACTTGGTTACATTATTTCAGTGTGTGTATCAGTACTTTTCGAGCATTTTGAGCACATTTCAAAAATACCACGATATTAACGATAACCGTGATCATTTTGGTCACAATAACCGTGATGTGAAGTGTTGATATTGTCGCATCTCTTCCGGGCGTTAAAAGGTTCCATGTGTGTCCTACCTGTAAGTGTATGGTTTTTTTTTCCTCTTATTCTGTCTGTTAGATGGTACTTTGGGTTGTTTTTGTGCGGCTCAGGCTCTATCTGTGGTGTCAGAGCTGCTTAAGGATAACACTCGCCTCTGAAGGGAATTCAGCTCCACTCATCTGTGCAGCTGTCTCTCCAGCTTTGTTATTTTCAAGGTGAATTCCTTTAATATGCTGTATTCTCCGCTGTCGGTGCGTTGGAATATGTATTATGCAAATGCAGCGACACGTTTTACGACCTCTCGTTTCAGTAGCGTAGAAAAATAGCGTCTTCCTCGTGTCCTGTGCATACGTTTATTCTAACAAACCTCAAGGCTCATTTCTCAGGCCGGACCCTCTTCTTCTTCCTGAAACTCTCTGTTCTTTACCATCAAATAAGAAAACCGTCAGTTTATCAGGTTTACGGTCATAAACGGCAGAGCTTTTCCTCCAGGGCAGGGCTGTCAAACTCCGTTTAGTTTAAGTTCCACATTCAACCCAATCTGATCTGAAAAGTACAATTATGTCATGAACATGTCTACAGCGACAAAAACTGAAGTTTATTTAGAAAAATCCGTGTAATTGTACCAACATTCGGCCTCAGTTTATCATTTACACATGTTACACAATAAAAATACACAAAACATTTAAGAACAGACAGAATGTTGGTACAATTACACTGATTTATATTCTGTTATTTCAGGTTGGTCATATTTGTTCATGTTCACAGGATAGTTTATAAATGGAAACGTTTTCCTTTTTTTTTTTTTTTTACACTAAAACACAGAAAAATGTGGTGTTGTCATAATTATTAGGTTATTATGACAGTGTTTTACTGTTCTAACCCACTTGAGATGAAAAATGAACTAAAATTATTTTGACATTCTTGATAATACCTTCAGTGAAATGTTTGCATTTTACAAATTCATCCCAGAATTGGCCTCGGCCTGGTTTTGGCCCACGGGCCTTATGTTTGATTCATATTTGTTCAAGTTATTTACATTTTTGTGAAAGGATTGTTTGTAAATGTCAACACTTTCATCAAATTCAACTTTTTTTTTTTTTTTTAAACACAAACAGAGAAAACGTTGTAGTTGTCAGTATTTGTAGGTTATTCTGTTCTTATTGGACTGGTTCGGATCCATTTTAGATCAGATTGGTCTGAATGTGGAACCGGAACTAAAAGGATTTTAACATCCTTTATCGTTAATCTCTTCAGTGTAATTTTTGCATTTCATAAATTTATCCCTCGGGCGGGACCGGACCCTTTGATGGGCGGGATCAAACCTTCTGGTGGGCGGGACCGGACCCTTTGGTGAGTGGGACTGAACCCTTTGGCGGGTACGATCGAACCCTTTTGCGGGCGGGATTGGACCCTTTCGCAGTCCGGTTTTGGCCCCCGGGCTCTATGTTTGACCCCCCTGCTCCTGGGGTGACTGGCGGTCCGGTTTTGGCCCCCGGGCCCTATGTTTGACCCCCCTGCTCCGGGGCGGCTGGTGATCATGTATTTGGAGCTGAATCCTGCTGCTTCGTCATCTGTCTGTGTGAGGTTGTCAGATGCCTGATTTGACCTTGATCCTCCGCCTGCAGCTTCTTAAGCTTCGCTGTGATTGAAGTCGGAGCCCGGAGGTGGATTTTAAGGGGCTGCGGATCCAGATCGTGAGCGCTGGAGTCAGATACGGCAGCGAGGGCGAGGTTAACTGAGGACTCTGCTACTTACACAACAGCAGGAGAAGGAGTCAGTCTGCTTTAGCTGTTTTTTTTTTTTTTTTACTGCTACAAACGGGTGATTCTGTGTGGAATCTCAGATGTTGTTACTCCTGTATCACTGATGACTCACTGACAGAATGGATTAGAATAAGAGGTGATAGCAGTTTGAGGATTTATTTACACTAATAAGCTCAGGCATGCTGATTCAGTGTTTTTTAAGCTTTAAATCTCACATATTTAGGGATTGCAGATGCATTTGTACGTCACCGGCCGATAGACCATGAACTGCTGCGAAGGCCACGTGTCCACCGTCGTCTTCAAACGTCATCTCTGACGAAACTACGGCTCGGATTAGTTAGAAATTTTATATGTAGCTTCCTTGAGGCAATGTCTGTCCGGTTTGGACAAATTTAGGTTTTTGAATTCGTGATGTATTTCTGAAATATTCTAAATGCTCCTGTCCTTCTAATGGTCCATGTTCTGTTGGGTTCTAACATGTAAATGGTTCCAGATTTCAGTCTAGTTCCTATCAGTCACTGATGTCAGTCATATATGGACTGTGACTGGATGAGTGGAGTTCTCCTCCAGTGGAAGTCCCGCCCACTTGTATAGTTGGATTGATGTGCATCCAGACCACAGGACTGGAACATAGAACAGAACCTGAGAACCTCACACATTCAACACAGAACAGACGCTGACCTACAGGGACACTGGCACTGTTTTTTTTTTTTTTTTAACTGCTACAAACGGGTGATTCTGTTTGGAATCTCAGTGCGCTGATGTTGTTACTCCTGTATCACTGATGACTCACTGACGGTGTGAATTAGAATAAGAGGTGATCGCAGTTCGAGGATTTATTTACACTAATAAGCTCGGGTTTGCTGGTTCGTTCGTGGTTGCATACTGGCTTCAGGATGCGCAGGAAAAAGTGAAGGCCTTGTAAGAAATGGCACAAAGAGTCGGCCTCAGTATTAGCCTGGAAAAAAAACCGGAACGAGTCGGACACGCTCAAAACGAACCGAAAACAAGTGGTTCCACGCGCAACAGACCCCGCCCCTCACACAGACTGTAGCTTCTGTTGTCATGGATCCAGCTGACGTCATCATGTCTATGCGTGTGCTGATGTCAGATCAACTGCCTCTACATGTGCCGAGTTTGAAGGAAAGTGAAACAAATTGATGTTTTTATAGACATTTGACATTTCACCCATTATAAGGAAATAGGAAAAAAAAAAAAAAAAAAGATTTTTAAAATTCCAAAAAAAATTGAACTTTGACCTACTGTTTCCAAAATGTAACCACATCTACTCTGGGTCACTGGCAATCTACAAACCCAATTTGGTATGAATTCAACCAATAATTTTGCCACTACAGACATTTAAAATTTTGCCCATTATAAGGAAATGGTGAAAAAAAAAAAGATTTAAAAAATTCGTAAAAAAAAAACTTTGACCTTTTTTCCCCCAAAATGTAATGAGATCTATTCTGGCTCACTGGCAATCTATAAACCCAATTTGGTCTGAATTCCCCCTATGGTTCTGCTGCTACAGACATTCGAAATTTCACCCATTATAAATAAATGGTAGGAAAAAAAAAGATTTAAAAAATTCCCCCAAAAATTTGATTTTTGACCTACTTTTCCCAAAATGTAATGAGATCTATTCTGGCTCACTGGCAATCTACAAACCAAATTTGATATGAATTCAGTCAGTAGTTTTGTTGCTACAGACATTTGAAATTTCGCCCATTATAAGTAAACGGGGGAAAAAAAGAATCTAAAAAATTCTTCAACCTCAGCTTCATAAAGTGACAACAGTTAGATCTGAACGGTGACCAGGTCCTTCCAATGGAAGGATCTGCTCGATCTGTACGGAAGGAAAGACGTCCGCTAGAGTCACATCACAGCAGCTGAGGCTTTGTTGCCTGCGTGGCGTCGAGCTTATTTTCAGGGACGGCAGATCAAGGACGGCCGTGTAGTGCTGTGTCAGTGCGTCAGATGGGGGCCAGCAGGGGCCGCGCTGTGACGGGGGGGCGGGGGGGTCGGACCCCTGGGTGCTGCAGGAAGACAAGGTGACTTTGTCTCCGCTGGACAGTTCAACGTGACTGTGGCTCCGTCTCAGCAGGTGACTCAGTGGGTCACGACTGGATGAGCTTATACTCGGTCATGGCGTTTAGGAGGCACATTTTAAGGGTTTTTTATTTAACAAACACGTGACCGCATGGTTGGAGGGGGTTTATTTTGGTACGGTGGTGGATGAACAGCATCAACCATGACAGACGACTGGATGTCCTTATCGGCGTATCCCGTTACTCAAGGACTGTATTTATTTAAAAGCATTTAGTTGCTTCTACTAAAAACGTAGCCCTCGACACTGACTTTTAGATGCTCAGTGTGTTGACTGATTTATTACTGTGGTTTTTAGGTCGTCGGTCAATAGGCCATGAGGTATTTGAATGTGATGTTTCCAGTGGCGTCTTTGTTAGCAGAACATCTACTCCAACGAAACTCACGCTCAGATTTATTTGACATTTTATATTTATCTTCCTTGAGACAATGACAACGAAGTTTGTTCAGTTTTCAGAAATTTAGGTTTTTGAATTTTTGAAATAATATGTGTGCCCTTTACTTCTAACGGTTCATATTTACATGGTTAATAACATGTAAATGGTTACAGATATCAATATAGTTACTATTATGAAAGAAATTTAACTAAACAAACGGTGGAAATGAAGCAAATGCTGAAAGAAATGGAAGAAAATTAACTAAACACCAAAAATGAAGCAAATTATGAAAGAAATTGGAGAAAATTAACCAAACACCAAAAACAACAGAAATAAAGCAAATTATGAAATAAATTGGAGAAAATTAACAAAATAAACACTAAAAACAACAGAAATTAAACAAATGCTGAAGAAAATTAACAAAATAAACACTAAAAAAGATAAAAATAAAACAAGTAATTATGGAAATTGAACAAAAATCAAGCAAATTAACTAAATAAACAATATCCGGGCCATATTTTGGGGGTTTACAACATGAACGTAAATGTTTCCAAATATCAATATATCGCATCAGTTTATTGCAGGTAACTATTTTCGTCTTTAAAAAATGTGTGAATACTTGTTTTATGTTAAGTCATCATAATGTCAGACACTAGTCTCTTTTCCATTGACCCTCAAATTACGTGAATGTAACTTGCACATAAAAATTAACCAAATGGAAAAATTACAATTTCGCCAAAACTCTAGTTTTTTGATTAAAAGTTTTTGCGCTGGCAAGAGGTGGTTTTTGGGGTGTAGCTTAAATGGTATATGACACAAAACTGCAGTGGAAAGAGCTTTTTACGCAATTAGTCGGAGACAGAGGGGTACTATATAAGAATAATGAATATATCTGTAAATGAATTATAATATTAATATTTATAATTATACAATTATACTATCTGTACGTTTGTCTCCATGTTTATGGAATGACTTCTCATGTCATCTCATGATAATAAACAAATCGTTGCATTTGTGATTTAATGGAAAAACTGACATTACGCACTTCTGTTTTTTCGACATGTAGTAAATATCGGTAAAGTTTTGTGCATATGTCCGATATAAAATTGACTAATGGGATCAACCCCCTACAGGTGAGACCTCAGTGGTGATTTTCAGCCATTATCTAACAGTGGTCAGGCAGAACCGCTGACACGAGCCCGTACGATGCATTCACTGACCTTCAGATTAGATTTGGGAACTCAAAGCCTGCCACCGACACGTTGTAATGTGAAGGTGGCAGGTATGTGACCCCTGTGGGACCCCCGCACTTTTATTTTCATCTCGGTGTCAATAAAACACGGCAGTGGGAGTGGGTGAGTCGATGGCGTCCAGTTAATGTGCGAGTGTGCGTTTGCGTGTCAGCAAAGGCTGCTCCATCCAGACAGACATTTTCCAATACAGTAAGAGACAGGCCATTGAACGGCCGGGGTAATTCAACAGCGCTCTGGGGACTCATTCAGCGGAGAGGCTGCACTGATAAAAGCTCCCGTCATGAAGAAAAAAACCTGGTAAGGATGACAGCTTCAAACACCAGCTACATAATGATACCTTTATTTTGAAGGGTACCCCACAAGCTCCCAGGAAAAAACAGTAGAACTCCACTCATTTAAGATGTGGGCATCTACACACATGAAGTGAATTAGAATAAAACAGAGTAGGTCTTTACTGTCACTGTTACGGAAACGGTGAACTTCAGTTTAGCAGCACAAACACTTAAAGCTGCCTCAGACGTTCGTCACCGAGTCTTCATCACATCTGTAAAACACTTCCAAGGAGAGGGATTGAGGTGAGAAAGACGACGACAACCACTGGGGTTTGACGGAGCTGATGGAAAAACGGTGACCAACGAAGCATTGAAATGACAATAAACACAGCACACAAAGTTATACTCAAAATATATACTGAAAAGTATTGAAAATATACAAAAAAACCCACAAGAAATACTAAAATATACAAAAAGTCAACTCTGTACTACAGATAAAAGAAATCTGTCTCTATATATATATGTATACAAGTTATGTAAGATATATACAGGTAATATATG
>JAPQRP010049502.1:0-13115 GCA_037367295.1 Apogon hyalosoma | reverse complement strand
TAATATACAAGAAAAACTGAGTTTCATGGAGCTTGTTCCCATTAAAAGTTTATATATGATACATATAAAGTTTCCACCATTTTCTTCACATTTATTTCAAACAGTGTTTGATGTTGTTTTACAGTGTTTTAGCATTTATGTGTACAACTGTTGGCCTGAACTTAACTACAACAGTTTGTTCTTTTCTCTAACTTAACTGATGAATAATAATAATGGATTCAATTTCTATAGCGCTTTTCACGGCACCCAAAGTGCTTCACATTATTGATCCATTATTCATTCACTCTCACATTCTCATTTTGGTGGTGGTAAACTACATCTATATCCACAGCTACCCTGGGGCAGGACTGACAAAGGACTGACTAGGACAGATCAGGATTCGAACCACCAACCCTTATTGGATGACCCGCTCTACCTCCTGAGCCATGGCTGCCCCCATGAAGTGTTAAGTCCTCTGTATGCCTTCAGGCTTTGCTGTTGTATAGCAAAATGCCAAAGACAATTTGAGATAATTGATGCATAAAGATGCTATGAGTATGTAATGCCACCAAATGACAACAAATGGGCACGTGAACTAGGAAAAGGGTCATAAGTATATGATGATAATATAACCATAATCAACAGTTAGTGCAAAAATAGAACAGTGACATCAAGAAGTGAAACCATCAGCTAAACTATCATGTAACACATTATAATGCTGTGTAGGTGTATGTGTGTACTAGTACCAAGTGATGTGGTGCAAGTTACCAAATGATGGTGCAACTTAATTGACTTAAAACTACGCTAAAGATTTCATACTTCAGTCTTCTCTAGCCATTAACAACATTAAATTACAGTACAGTATGTTTTCTCATCATGTCCCATGGTTAACATAGAAAGAAACAGGTTGGCCTCTTATTGGTGACGAGTCAGTAGTGATTAGAGATTAAAAAAAAATAAAGAGCATCTTAGAAAGGCAGAGGGAAGATGAGCAGAGTTTTATCATTCCGCCAAAAATTATGTGGAACAATTTCAGGATAATGTTTCTCTAAGTAAAAATTGTAAAGACTTAAAATATTTTGTCATCTACAGTACATAGTATAATCAAATGATTCTGAGAAGCTGAAGAAACCTCTGTGTGTTTGGAACAAGGTTGAAAATCAGTCCTGGATGCATTAAGCTCAGGAACACTTCCAGAAATCACCCTGGATACTCCACTGTTAAAATGATGCTCCGTTCTGATATCTGTTTCACACTCCCAAAGGGTTCAGTGTCAGATTTAAGTTGTAATGTGTGTTTATGTTAGCGCATACTTTTTCAGCCAATGCTACCCTTTTAAACATTAGTGGAGAGGAAAACCTGGCATGAGTCAGAATGCTCTTCAAACTAGGCTACGTTGGCACTTGTACACAGATGGTACAACCCAGCGCTGAATTTTGTCAATGAACAAAACCTGTAAATTGAACATGACTGTGGACCTACAAACACAGGTCTGAAAAAATATAAATATTTCTATATATTCTAATATTTCTAACTGTTTGCTAACATTATACCCATACTAGATGTATTAGATGGCTGCCTGTTTGCTCATTTATTTACAGTGAACTAAATTTACAGAGAATGCCCAATTCCTGTGTACACATATCCCAGAGGGAATGACTAAATAAGAGAGTAAAGCCGGAGTCATTAGCATCCTGGCTGCTTGGTGTGTATAACATCCATCTGATGGCTGTCCAGGACTCTGCATACAGAGATGAAACAAAAAAACCTGTGTGAAGCTATGCCGCTGTTGTTGGCAGTCCCCCTACAATGTCCCACAACACTAACATTACTAGCACTGCTGCTAAATTCACATAAACAGTCACTCTGTCTCCCTGTATCTCTCTGCATGTTAGCCTTTTAAAGATCTTGTTATAAATATACACTCTTCCAAAATGATTTTCTCAGTTTAACAAATTTTTTCTTTCCTCTTCAATATGGCTGTCAAGTGCTGATTAATCAATGGCATCCTTTTCTGAAACAGCTCTGTAAACAAGCCGTATGTTGCACCTCTGTCTGTAGGCATTGTTGATCTGACAACTTTCTGTTGCATGCATAAATTATTGATCCCTGACACCTGCTTTGCCGTCGTGCAGAATGCTAAGGATCTTGTGGTATTTATAGCCAACATTTGGGGGAGCAGCTGAGTTTGTTTTGCTGTGTTGATGATGATTTCTTGCATCGGGCTAGTGGCCGCGTTAACAGGGTCACGCTCCTGTTCTGTTGACCCACGTAATTTCAACTCTGCGGGCCAGAGGTGAGGCCATGTTTCAGTTTGTAGCTGGTGGAGGGCAGTTTGGCAGCTGGTCCTGGCTCAGTCAGACCTCATTTATGCAGCCAGAGAAACCACACAGAACTCACTGCCTTATCCTGGTATCAAATGTCTGTTTGTAATGGCTGCACATTACATTACATTGCTTCTATGTAAAGCTAAAGAAATTTTATTGATTTATTTAATATGTCTTACAATAGTCAACTTAAAGCTTTAACAGTTGCAGCTCTACCATTCACGTGAATTTCCTGTTCATTATCCAAACTGGATTTAGATTAGATGTAGGGTTAAGAATCCATGAAAAGGGTGTGTGTTGCACACTTCAAATTCCCTCTCTTTTATTTTATTCTTATATTTTTGCAATTTTAAATTAAAAATGAGGTCCAACTACATGTCTGGCCTTGTAGCTTCTTTGAAACATCTGAATAGGAAATGTTTGAGCACATTTGAGTAGTGAGATTAGTATACTTCAACATCCACAAAAAGGTGACGTATAGTTGCACCAGTTAGAGAATTATAAAAGGGCAAGGCACCATAAAGCACCATGTTAGTTTTATTTTCTCTGCATTATGTGAAATTCAAATAACACATTTTTTAAAATCAAATCAAAGACACATAATGTATTCAGTAACATATTGTTGCATCAGACTGCACAATGCACACAGGCCTCTAACAGTCACCTAGACAAAGAAGGCAAAGCTTACGAGAGAAAATAATGGATACTCCCTTCCCCTGCAGCAATTCATTCTGTAATATTCAGACGTTAGGTTTAGCTTAATACTGCAAATGAGGTGCATTCATTCCTAAGGCCTATGCCATGCAAACAATTCCGCATTCAAGTCTCTATTTCTTATCTTCTTTGTCTTATTACATCTTTTACATCCCTACATCAGTCATTCATTATAGGCACCGCTCTATACACCAAAGGGTTGCCGTATCTGAGTGTTATGTTATACAGTATTAACCATGTAAGGTGAAATCTGTCGTGATGCTGTGAAATAGTACCCAAAAAAATGTATGTTTGTAAAGGTAAGTACACATATTATGTTAAAATGTAGAGAATAAAAACTGAAGAGTGTATTTTAATTGTATTTTGCACTGTAAAGCACTTTTTGACTCCCTGTCAGTGAAAAGTGTTCTATAAATAAAATTTACTTACTGAAGAGTCATGAAAAAAATAAAGGTGAAATATTTGTGTGTTACTTCCCCACAGTGTTTTAGGCAGAAATGGAGGAACAGGGTGTGTAAAAAAACAAAAAAAAAACAAAACAGGGTGTGTAATATTCCAGAGGACGTAAAAGCGACACACACTGTGGAATGTACTGTCAGATCCTGTTCATTACACAAACAACATTTGAACAGCTTTGAACATTTATTCAACCATGTACAAATGTGCAAAAATAATTTAGAAATAAAGAATTAAATCATGAAAATAACAAAATAATAGGGGAAAATAATAAAATTCGGGTCACTTTTCAGTGACTAGAATCACACACTAGGTCTAAATTGATATAAGATGAAGATGACTAGGTATAAAAGTTAGATTCATTAGATTATGCACACCACAGTATGGACATCTCTGATTGGTCCATGTGATGCACTTTTCCACCAATAGAAATGTGGATTTCTTTCATGTAAGCACTTCCTGTTTGCAAGACATTCCCTTAGAATCCCATTTTTACCGTCTCTACCTGCACCGAACGCCCACCAAATGGAATGACACTATCGCCCAGACATTCTGTTTGTATTGTTTTACTCCTAACTTTGGTTTTCCATGTGCTTTAACATCATTGACTTCACAGGATTAGTTTGACATCTGCAGTTTAAACACTAATTGAAATGGAGTTTCAGCGAGGCTACCATGTCATCTTAAATTGCTCATGTCTTGTGGTCGTGCCGACATGTCCAGGGACCCTCTAGAGTTAAGTAATAATTTGCTTAATTTTTGCAAAAAATAGACGGCGTTAGCCAAAATTAGGCCCTGACAAGGTAAGAGAACAATATATGGATAATTAGCACGGCTTTGAACAAGCTGTGCACCTTTTTTTTGACCGTGCTTTTCAAAAATGAACTGTGCAAATCACAGGTGCACGGCTCGCTGCCTAATACACTGTTTCCCCACTTTGGCCAAATGGGAAAATAAGAAAGTACCATTAGCCTTTTAAAAAAAATTGTATAGTTTCTCCAGATAGAAACAAGATAAGAAGCGATAGAGATGAATTTATTGAGCTCTGAAGCTTGAGTTGCATCCATTGCTTGAGACCAGTTGATGCTAACACATCATAATTCTTTACCAATCAGTCAATTGATTGTTTGATTGATCATCTTACAAGCCTTATTCTTCAAAAGATGGGATGCTAAATGGTACAACATTCCTCTCCTCTGTTCCCTGATATTCATGGAAGAAAAAACAAAACAAAAATAAATAAATAAATAAATAAATAAATAAATAAATAAATAAATAAATAAATAAATAAATAAGGGGATGCCCTACAGTGGTAAACATGGCTCTGTCACTGCTTTTTGGAGATATGCTCTTGCCATCAATTTTGCAAATCATTGGGCATAGTTTTTATTTACATTTAACACAATGTCCCAACTGTTTTAGAATATATTGTACAAAGCTGACTGTAAGTCTTCTTTTGTTCTACAGCATGTGTGATGTACATCCTCACTTTTGATTATCCTTCGTCACATTCACACACTTCCCCGTCATCCATCCCCCAGTGTTCACACTTGGACTTAATTCTTCCTTTCCTCGTACATCTTTGATAATTCCCTCCTGTGTGCGTGCTTGACTCATCCACCTTTTGTTCTCAGTATTTTATTTCAGTCATCTCAGTGCCTTTTCCCTGTGAATTTCCATCATATTCCTGTCATGCTCTTAAACCACACCTGCCTCTGTTTCTGCTTCCTTCAGATGCACCATCCCATCCATCTGTCTGCCTTACACAAACACATTCTGACAATTGGGAAACAGCCAAAAGAACATTCATGTATCACAAACACATGAAAAGTCACTTTACAGTCAGAGATGGGAAGAAAAGCGATGAGAATGGCATGGAAATTCACATGTACAAATTCATGTATGAATACATATGCACATGCAGGTCCTATGAAGCCAGAGTGTGAACAGATGATCTGTTTAGCTGTCAGGGCAAACAGGCTGAGTTCAGCGTGTTGGCAGCCACAGCCATGCCAGTACTAATTGCCCTGCTTTGCATATTCTCATGTGTCTTTTCTGGCTTTTGAACTTTGCACTGATAACAATCTGGATGGTCCTTTTCCTCTTTAGCCAGGAGGACATGATGCATATGATTTCCAAAAACAACTCGTCAGACCAATAGGCCATGAGCTATTGTGCAGTGTCCGCCATCGTCTTCATCGTCGTCCTCATTTTCATTGGCAATTTCTTCAAACATTCTTTGTCAGAAGAAACTACTGGTCAGATTAATTTCAAATCTTACCTGTATCTCCCTTGGGACAATGTCTGCAAAGTTTGTTCACAGTTTTGAGCAATTTGGATTTATTAAATATTTACCTTTACTCATAATGGTCCATATTTTGATGGTTTGTAACTTGGAAATGGTTAGAGGTATCAGTCCATGTATCATTCATTCTTTTCATATTCAATTGAGAATTCACGATCGGAAAATGAAAAAATTACTCGTTATTTCATTATTGTACAAATCAAAAATCCAAATAGGACAGTTTTTCATTCTTTTGATTGTACGCACAAATTAAAAATTGGAAATAAGCAAATGGACCAAATGTGTAGTTTCATGTTGACATTTTTAATATTGAGTTGGTCTGACCCTGAAGTTCCTGACTTGTTGGTGTGTTGATCTGGACAGTGGTGGGTTTGCTAGTATTCTGCCTAATGCATTCTGGGTAATGGGGAATTTCTTGTTATTCAGAGGCAGCAAACGTGTTACTCTGAAGGAGGACGACACGATAACTAAAAAAATCATCAGGATCTTCCAGGTATTGTTGTTTAGTCTAATACAGTGTGGCCATGGTAGACGATCTAAGTAGAAGCTACTTTGCGTAACACACGAAGAAGCCAGTAACTTCTGGGTCAGACCAAATCAGATATCCAAAATGTCAACATGAAACCACACATTTGGTCCATTTGCTTATTTCCAATTTTACCATGTAGTAATATCCTTTACAGAGTGATGTCTGTTTTTAATACAGTGCAGCCTGAGGGATCGAAGGTCATGGGCATTCAATGTTGGTTTTCAACCTTGCCGCTAATGTGCAAAGATTTCTCTGAATCTTTTGATGATATTATGGACTTCAGATGAAGAGATCCCTAAATTCCTTGGAACTGTAATTGAGAAACATTGTTCTTAAACTGTTGGACCATTTGCTCATGCAGTTGTTCCAATGATGAACTGTGCCCCACCTTTGCTTGTGAATGACCAAGCCTTTTGGGATGCCCCTTTTATACCCAAACATAATGCTCACCCATTTCCAGTCGATCTCGTCACCTGTGGAGTTTTCCAAACAGGTGATTTTTTAGCACTCCTCAGCTTTCCCAGTCTTTAGTTGCCTTTGTCCAAGTTAGAGGCATTAAATTCAGAATGAGTGAGTATTTGCAAAAATCAATAAAGTTTATCCCTTTGAACATTAAAAATAACAGAGACTATCTGAGGGGGCTTCAAAAAGTTTGTGGCAAAAGAACATACTTTGACATGGTTTCAGTCACATGGCCCTCAGTTTTACACAGATGGACTTGAAGGCTGGTATCAGCTTGTAGAAGTGTATTGACCCAGATTGAGCATATGTTGAAAAAAAAGCTTAAACCGTTTTTCCAACTGTCTGTCTTCCGCAAACTTCCAAGACACATTTGTTAAACAAAAAACTCAGAAGTCTGACTGCAGATGGGAGAGCCCACATGGCACATATCAAAGCCATTCGCTAGACCTAATACCATTTTAGCAGAGCAATGATTTATTTAAAAAAAAGACCATCAGTACACTACTAGATGGTCCAAGTAATGAGAGCAAGATCAGAAGTACTCCTGAGAACTATTGTATACACTGTATATTACTGTAAAGTACTGACTTACGATAGATTGATTGACTAGAGAAGTTTAGTGTCACTCTATGGGAACTAGACTTACTTGGAGCAGCCTCTAGTGGTCATCAGCAGTATTAAAGTTACACTCCAGCCGCAGTTGCTGGTTTCTTGGTTCTTACGAGGAATGGACTGCTGCTTTAATCTATCAGTACTGGCCTTTTTGACTGATAAATTAGGATGAGATTTATGGATTGCAGTAGTGCTGCCGCTCTTATGGCTCATTCCATGGATCTGTGTGCACCCATTCACCCCCCCCCCCTTATTAGTTGTTTAGAGTAGTCAACCAATCGAAAAATTAGTCAAAAGATTAATCGATAGAAAATTAGTTAGTGGCAGCACTAGATTACAGTGTCTGATGTTTAATGGCTGACATAAAAACCGTTTCTGCATGACGACCTGCACTCCTTTCAGGTCTGTTCCAGCAACACTAAGGCTAATCCCAATTCACCTCTTGGTCCTACCCCTTACCCTTACCCCTCCATTTTACATGTACACATGAAGGGGTAGTGTTATCCCGATTCTCAGTTAGACAGAAGGGAAGGGCTAAGGCGGAGGGCTGTATAGCCCTTGAAACAGAGATTTTCCAGGACCACACTACAAATGCAGGGGTAGGAGAAATCTCCCATAATTCTGTTTGAATCATCAGCAAGATGGAAGTAAAGACAGTAAAAAAAGTGCAGCAGTTTGATGAAAGAAACACACAAATGTACAGATTTTCTTTGTAAACAACTTAAAGGTGGGGTGCAAGATGTTTTCCTGGAGCATTTTTTATTATATTGCTTAAAATCCCCTTCACACCCTGATTACAACAAATTAATTAAATGCTCTAACACAAAATTTAAAAAATGTAGTCACCTGTGGAACGGACAGGACTGAAAAAACACCATCCAATCATTTTGAGCGCCCACTCGAAATAATTGAACAGTGACATGTCTATCAAACTCAACTGCCATTTGTCCCTCCCCCTTCTTCATACCCCTCTTCGTGCATGAATCGCTCGTTCTCAGAGGCTTGAGCACTAGTGCAGGAAATGAAGTCAGAACTTGGCTAGTTATATGAGCAATATTAGGATCTAAAATTCACAGGAAAACTGTTTTATCACAAACATAAATCACTAGTGAATGTAATGTTAACCAGATCGGTCTGAACTGGGGCTGTTGTGTAAGAACTGGGATGTTGGAGGAGACTGAAGGAGGTAGGCATGGATTGGAGCCTGAGCTGGAGCCCGAGCCGGGCAAACTGTTCCTGTGCAGCACTCGTGCACCCTCAGGAACAAGAATTGCGTGTGCCAGTATTCTGGAGGCGTGACTTCAGGGGGATGTCTGAAGAAAGGGGTTTGGACTTTTGAATTGTGTGTTTTCAAAATGTAGCTGCTCAAACCTTTTTTCTAAGATCTTGTACCCCACCTTTTATCATCAACCATTTAATGCCATTTCAATGTGTTATAGATTGCATTACTGCGGTTTATAGTTGATAGCTGCAAAAAGATGACCAAAGCCCATGGAGCAGAGATGCCTACAGCTACTGACGGCATATTGAATACTTTCGGAAACAACGTTTTCACATCTGTTAATACTGGCATCAATGGCTACTGATGACGTAAGAGGTCGTGAAGGGTCGTCCCATTTCATAGGGGAATGTTTCAACCCCTAGCCCTTACAGCTTTATTTCAAGGGGTAGTGCCAAGGGCAAGGGTGATGAGGTAGGAGTAAGGGTAAGGGGGAGGGACAAGGGTTGAATCGGGATTGGGCCTTAGGCTACGTTTAGACAATAACAATCTGAACTGAATACGAAAAAGTGTCGTTACGTTCTCACTTTTAATTCCGTGTTTAAACATACATTTTGGGGGAAATCTGCATACAGACAGACATGCAAAAGTGTGTGAAATTTCTTATTTATTGATGTAGTATGCATGCCAGGTGGCTAGGTGGCATCACCACCACCAAGACCAAGTGCCTGTGTAGAACCTTTCCTCCACTCTTTCTGTTCTCTCCTAGTGTGAAATACAAACACTAAACGGGAAACAGAACATGGCGATTCATGACAATTGCTGAAACGACTCTTGGATGTAAATTAGAGCGGCTAGGGCAACTTGAAGGTCTGTCGCAGGGAAATAATCCAACATGTTGTTGTTTTCCTGTACTGAAGTGTGCTTGTGATGTAAACTTTATTTAACAAGAAAATGCAGTTTTGCGTTTTCAACCCTTCAGACGGTGACACAAGAGTGCATTTTAAGATTTCCATTCTCTAAGGTGGTTTCACTATTTTGCGTTTTCAACCACCAAAAATGCCGTTGCTGTCTAAATGAAAGGCACATCTAATCAAATATTTTTCTCGTTTTCACCCGAGTGCGTTGTCGTATAAACTGGGCCTTAGTCTAGTTCAGTATGCTGCCAAATACTTAAAACAGTTACTTCAGTGACATACACAGTACAGAGCGACTGACACTTCAGATGTCAATAGCTTTCACCATGAGGCTTCTGGACAGTTTCATGAAAATCTGCAATATTTTTTTAAAGAAACCCAGTGCCAGACAGATGGATGGACTTAGCAGAGAGCATAATCAATTTACTTGCTGAAACAGTTAATTAATAAAACCACTGATGGATTATCAACAGCTTTGTGATTTTTTTTTTAAATTTAGATCTCTATCCAGAGTTTATCAAAGCTCCTTTGTGTTTTCTTTTCTCTATCCTAACTCTGTACAAACACTTTAAAAATACTCTCCAAGGGAACTTATATTCTGTAACTTTTTTAATCTCTTCAAAGTCAGCATTTGACCCCTCATGCAGTGCTGTGTCCAGTTCCTTGGTCAAGGGTAACAGCAGGAGTGAATCCCCAGAGTAGTCTGAGATTTGCACCATTCTTCCGTGAAGTTACAGTGGTTTTATTGAGCCACAAGAGGTCACATTTCAAATATTCCTTTTATTATTACCAGAACAAGAAAAATGTGCATCAACATATGAATAATGCTTTATTTTCTGACAGTTATTAGCACTGCTGTGTGTCTCAGTGCTCCCTGTGTGACAACCTATCCTGTTTGAGATGCTACTGTTAGTGTAGTCGACATGAACACATACTGAGCTGTTAAATGCTGTTAAAACTTATACAATAGTCTTTTGAACCTGGGTGCTATACTATGAAACTGAGTTCATTTTGGTATCTGGCACTTTGCCAGCTTTTTAGACCCAGTAGTAAAAGAGAAATGTAGACACATTTCCCCCCAAGTACCTAATGATGACCTCAGATAAATGCAAAAAGAAATTATAGTCTTGCTCTGATCCATCTCATAATTAATGAATTTTTAATAAAATATTGGGTCCAAAAATAGGCCCCAAATATGGACAGTTAAATCTGCCTAGGTGTCAGTGCATTAGATGTGAAAACAGGGCTGTAAATGCTCTTCTATAGACTCTAAATAAAGACACTGTGTTAAATGTGTCGATCCTAGTGGTTTTTCGAATCCACACGTGGGTTTTTCATCAATCTACGGCTCATTCCAGGTTTGATGTGGAACCCATCGTGTCCATTCGTATTACATGCAGAACCTGCCCAGTTAAACACAAATAAATCGTGAGTGATTTTACAACAGCAGTCATTTTTGTGAAACGCTCTGCCTTGCATAAATTAATTCGATTCCCAAAACGTAACTGTGAGAGAATAAAAAGATATTTGAAAATAGTAGTGTGTCATTTTTGTGTTCTTTTTACCATGTTACATGCGGATTGTTGTATTAAAATAATTTTTAAAAATATAAAAATGTGTTTTATCTGAAAAATAGTTTCTCATTTATCTCAGTCAGTATTTATTTTTCAAATAGACCCAACGTGCTTCCAAACTTTCTTCATAACATTAGTCTACATCTGGGTTGAATTGAATATTACGGAGCCCGTGTGGTGACGTGGAAAAAAAAAACACGTGTGCGTGCATGAATTATTAAACGTGTGCACGAAATAATAAAACGTGTGCACGAATTATGAAATCGTGCACACAAAATAATAAAACGTGCACATGAATTCATAATTCATAATTGTGTGCACGCATTCATGATTCATGCGCAAGTTTTATTATTTCGTGTGTACGTTTAATAATTCGTGCACACGTTTTGTTATTTCGTGTGCATGTTTAACAATTTGTGCACACGCACGTTTTTTTTTTTTTTTTTTCACGTCACCACATGGGCTCCGTAGATATAGATAAATGGATATGGATATTTTCACTTGATGTCACGGGGTTAGAATTTCACCCAGATTAAGCACAATCCTGTTAAATTTATATTGAGAACATTGGATTTTGAAAGGTTAGTGTAATGATTAGTTACATATCTGTGATCAGGGCCAAGGTATGCTCACTGCTCAGATGTGTCTATGTTCACTGTCACCCACTTTGCTGAGAACAGGTTGATACTTGTTGCTATGGTTACCACCGTATTCTTTACCAATGCACATGAAGTTACTAACACTCAAAGCAAGTCTCATCTCTGTAGTGTTTAGTCGGTTCATAGCCACACTGCAGCTCAGGTTTCACTGTTTTCATTGGTTCTGTACATTCAGTGGTTTATAGACATTTATAATCGGCACAGAGGTAATGTCTGTTCAATCCATTTTATAGTGTCATAAAATCCCTAGAGAACAAAAGCAGATTGTCTATGTGATCAATGATGAGCGGGCTTCTTTCTCAGTGCTTGCTATGGGTCAAAGAGTATCTTTATTGTCCCTCAGTTGACCATTTACTTTGACCCCAGGACATTCAATAATGGCCCCAAAACTACTGTAAATTAGGTCACCATGCCTTAACAACATTGAAGTTATTGAGGAATAGTGACCACAAGTAGTTCAGTGATTGCACTTTTTCTGCTTCTGTGTCTTTTCTAGGGCTGAACTACGTCTAGGGAATCTGACTTGTACACTTGTGTGTTTCCAGCATATGTCCATACCCTGTGTATCGAAGCCAAACGGGGCATTACTTTCACACCTGTACATATGTGTGTGTTTGGGTAAAATAACTCACCAAAGGACGTATAGGTCTTTACCACACTTAAACTTTATTAGTTTTTCCACAACAAACTTAATAATGTGCAAAACAGTTGACAAAATTCCACTATTTGATTTGTAATGTTTTTAATACAGAAAGCACTTCTTTTTACCAATTCAATTCCCTGTTCCATTTGAGTGGACACACGCAGGTCCTGAGGTGCCACTCAGTAGCATTCCATTTGTCCTAAAGGTTTTTTTGTTTTTTTAATGTGGAGAATAAAGGCCAACTGATTAATTGGTCCCGATTAATCGGGCCGATTATGGCGTATCACCAGTTAATCTATCAGTCTGTCAATATGTAACCGATGTATCTAAGTATTAATGTTTTTGCTTCACGGAGATTCTGTTGCTCACTGCTCCTGTGTGTCTGTGCTGCCCGGAGAGTTAGAGGAACAGTAAAGCGTGTCAGTCATGGACTGCTGTCCCCTAGCTCCGACAAGCATGGACCGTTTACCCCCCCCCCCCGCTTTGTAAATCATGGATCGCTGTCCACCCCCATCTTACGAACTAGCCCAGTCCACAGCTTCCTGTGTACCTCACAGCTTTATTCTGCAGGTGTGCCTGGGTATTATTACTGCATATTAATTGTTGTTTACATTTTAAAGAATCATTTACCAAACAGTTTTAATGTCAGTACTTATAAAATATAGACTCACATCTTTTCCCAAAAGTCTGCTCTCCCCAGCATAAAAACTACCACATCT
>JAPQRP010049501.1:0-13116 GCA_037367295.1 Apogon hyalosoma | reverse complement strand
ATATTTCATTATATTTAAAACACCACACACTTTTCCTAATAAAAATCTAGTTCAAATAAAAAGCAGGATGTAATATCTGAGACCACATGCGTTACTACACTTCAACCTGCCCGGACACAGTCGCAGTCAGAAAACCAGACCGAACAGAGAACAGAAAGATTTCTTCGCCCGCCTGGCCTCGCTAAGACATCGCCAAGAGAAAAATGTCTCCGATTTGAATATTTGGGGTCACCAGAAATGTGTGATGTTAAAATGGGGTCACGAGGAAAAAAGGTTGGGAACCACTGCTCTAACAGTTGCAGTAGTAGTAGTACATCCACGGTAGTAGGAAAAAACGGGGGGGGGAAAAAAATTAAATGTTAACCCCCTACCAGGGGCACCACTATTAATTATGGGCCCCATGAAAGCATAATCGTCGTCGTATGTGGGGGTGCAACACATTCATAGCATCACATACGACAGCGTGAAAACTTAACCGAATCTTAGCTTACTTTCACCGTTTGCTTCCCGACTACTATTCCTCTTTTATATAGCCAATCCTACACAACACTTTTACAACTTTGAACCAGCATCCACTGGGCCCCCTCCACTTCTCTATGGGCCCCCCAAACACACCGGACCCCATGAATTTGCCATGTTTAACCCCCTCCCATCGTCGCCCCAGCCCCCTACTACTGATACAAACAGCACATTTTGCGTTTGATTTTCAGTTTCTCACCGATGTGTGAAATCTTTGCATCGGTGGCAGGGGGTTAACATGTAATTACTGTTTTCCTGTTTCATGTATGCAAGTAAAAGGCCAATGGAACTTGCCATCCATGGCGACAGATCTCATATTAACCCTTACACTTCCACGCGCAAAAGACTTTTATTTCACACGGTTCAAATTAGCGTTATTCACTGAAGCATAAAAACTGACCCAGAGCACTGGTTTCCATCAAGGGACAATTACATGGTCAATTAACACATATGACCAGATTTTCAAAAATGTCTTCACATTTTGGTTTTATGTTGTTTTTTTTCTGAGAGTCTACTTTTTTCTGATACACCCTGTGGAGCAAAATGTCCAATAACCACAATGCAATGCGGCAAGCGTGCCACAATTAGTATCAGTATTATACTGTTTTCAATTGGTGTAAAAGAGAAAGATATGACCATGGCCATATTGGTTTTTCAGGGCCAGATATGTTTAAATGCATTCGTGTTAGTCCTTTTGTGATTATTTCAACAAAAGGGTGGCGGTGCATGAAGGTGATGGTACAAGTAACATCAACACGAACACAACACTATGGATACAGTAAAACAGTAAAGAAACACTGGTATAAAAAAAACTTTGTCCTTTAAGTTAATAATAATTATTATAGTCTTTAGGATTTTATAGGTCAACTTAATTTCATTAATATTGAATCAATGTAGACAACACATTCCACAAAGCTGGTGAAAACAGCTATAGAAGAAAAACTGCCATGTTTTTGCCTGAACTGATGCCTTTAAGTACAAAATTACCTAGTCCTAGTGGGATATATATTGGTAATATATTGTACAAGATTGTACATTCAGTGGTTATAAAGAATGACTTAAGGACAAAATACACTTTTCTTTGCACCAAGCGGTGCTAAAGCTGTGTTCACAAAAGAAGTAGACCGTATTTTTACCTCAATTTTAAGTGTTTTCACCTCACACATATATGTTTATCTTATTATTCCCATTATTGCATATATATTATTATCACACCATCTTATGGCATTTTGCATCTCATGTTCATCTAAAATTCACCGCAAAATGATTAGATCATCCAAAGTCATCAAAAACAATGGTTATGCAATCCAGTCCTAACTCCTGTGTGGATCATGTGACTAAAACAGACAGAAAAGAAAACATGGAATGAATAAAAGCACTGTTTTTGTCAGTACAACGACATAGATATTGATGGGAGAACTAAATTGATTTTGGTTATCAAGAAAACATGGAAAATGGATAGATATCAGCTCTGAAATTAAACTACTATGAGCTATTTTTAGTTGTAATCATATTTGTCCAAACAAATGGACCTTTAGTCATACCAGGCATTAAAATGAACAAGAAACTGAAGAAAACAAGGGTGGTCTAATAATTTTTTACGCGACTATACTTCTACTGTTGGTCTTCCAATTGGTTTTAATTCACAGTGTACATCATCTAAGTCAAAGGTGTTGAGCTGTAAAAAAGGAGCATCATTGTTTCATCCTTGACAAACTCTGCCACATTGTATTTCAGACAGATCAGACGTTAGTGGTCAATAATCCAAACCTAACCAACCGCATTCAGCACCATCATTTCAGGCAATATACACATTCACGCCTGGAGAATCAACGGCATTTTCACTACTGAATGCATTACATTCCCTGTCAACTTTTGACGTGTTGAGAGTTATGGGTTTTTATGGACAATCTCAAGAAAAAAAGGCCGAAGAGGTTAAAAGTTGTTTTTTTTTTTTAAATCAGAAGTTGAGGAATCTTCTATTATATTTTCAACTGAAAAACTTTAAACCCCCAGCCGTGAATTCATGCTGTTGTAATTCATGTGCAAACAACAGCTTGTTCCAGAGCTGCAAAACCAGAGAGAAATACTGCAAGAAAGAACATTCTGACAATACTGGGCCTGAGTGGAGCTGCTGCCAACATGCTTCTTAGAAACACGGCTGAAAACGCCTCCCTGTCCTGGTCGGGCCTTCAGTTTTGATTTACGCATCATGTAAAAATTCTCTGCTTGTTTGGTTTCATGTAAAACCCTCTGAATATCTCTGTCCGTCAAACCCTTAGTGGGTAAAATACTTGGCTGTCAGCGGAGTTGTGATTGGCAGTTGACTGACACATGAGAGAATAAGTGTTGGATGACATTTTTGTACTAAGAGGGAAGATGCACTGGCGTCGGAATGTCGGAGAGAAGAGCAACCGGAATAATTTTAACTTGATCTTTGCATGACGCAGTTTGGGCGAAGATGCCTTTCTGTGACAGATGTGATGTAAATGAGGCCACTGACTGCCAGGTTTTCCACCAAATGCTCAATGGTGACTTTTTTTCTGTCTCTACTGGATAATGTAATAATTCAGACGTAAGATGAAAGCAGTCATCAAAGAAGTAACAGAGATGTCTTTTGAGGACAGAGCCACCATTATTAGCATTAAAAGAACAGGCCCACTGGCATGTAAAGGGGGAAAGGTTTGAGGGTTGTGAC
The DNA here is from genome assembly GCA_037367295.1 of Apogon hyalosoma. Taxonomy (NCBI): domain Eukaryota; kingdom Metazoa; phylum Chordata; class Actinopteri; order Kurtiformes; family Apogonidae; genus Apogon; species Apogon hyalosoma. Next base: position 9,899 of record JAPQRP010049501.1, on the reverse strand, counting down.
GATGATTCAGAGCAGGATCTTTATTTAGAGGAGCAGCAATTCCTGTTTGCCAGTCTGTGAGTCAGCATAAGAGATCCTTGCGGCACCAGCAAGGTTTTTAAACCTTTTCACCTTTTTGTAATGACTCTGTCCTCAATGCAGTTATTCTGTGAAGATTCTCTACAACGTGTCCACATATGAGCAAATCAATTCAGGGAAATTGAATGTCGAAATGCAAGGTGCAGTATTCCGAGCTTGGAGCTTCCTGCTTTCATCTTGTCTGAGTGAATGCATAGTCACTCGTGAATCTGTTTGTTTTCACTCCTCAGCTTTAAATCGCATGGGTGAATCAAAAATCCGGTGTTTTCTCGCTTGTATTGATTTGCTGTGGGATATAAAGACACACATAAACAGCTTAAACTGATCAAGACCTTAAATGGGACATGAGCCTGATTTGTAAAACAGTGTGTGGATGTAAAAACACTCAATTAGACCTCACAGCCTCCTTCGTGTACTTTCAAGTTGCTCATCAACCCCGCATTGAAACGCTCACTGCAGCTGCTGCATCGCAGGAACCTATCCCAGCAGGCTTTGCACTTGTAACGCAAACACACACCCACTCACACCCGAGGATTTGAAAGAATTTGTTTTCGTGGAGTGAATCTCATTTGCTCCGCAAGCCCTGCAACATTATCTCCCTCTGAAAGCTTTTTGTGTTCCAATATTTAAAGAGGCGTAAGGGAAAACACAGGCAATTCATTTGCCTTTTTGTACCGGCTCCGAGCCCCTTCGAATCACACTAGGCTTCCTTTTACATCACAGTGTGCGATGACTCCAAAAAAACTGCCTTTTTCCAAGTGTTCGCTGTGCGTTTGATTACACTGCCACAAGCGTTGTCGCACAAGTCATTTGCAAAATGTTGTGATGCTCCCAACTGGGGCAAAGAGTGAGCGCATCTGCACAACCTGAAGTAAAGGCAAACTAACTAGTTTTCGTGCATTTTATGCCACACTGCTGCTAAGGTTACAATGACACATGCATACCAACGGAGAGACGATGTGTATGAGAGAGGGAACTGGAGCCTGTGCAGAAGTTCACACGTGATTAATTTAATCAAGCAGTGAACAGATGGTGATCTCTGACTTCCTCCTCTCCCATCAGGTATGAATAATGTGTTTAATGTCTTACACCTGGATGAGTCAAGTCAGTGCGTTCTCTATAAGCAGACAGATCGAGTGGGGCGTTCGTCCTGGTTGGAAGGAGGAAGTAACGATCTGCCTCATGTGTCTGTTTAAAGCTCCATTACATCACTGCATTACAAGTGATTACACAATGTGTATATTCAAACTCCACGATAAAATAACTGAAATTAGAATGTCTGTCAGTTCAGTCCGTATGTAGAGTATAAACAATAAAACAAACAAACAAACAAACTACTGACAACATGACAATATAACCTTGTTATAATATGAGCTGCAGAGAACACACACTGTTCAAATGCTGTTTCAAATGGAACTGGTGAGCTTGTGACACAAACTCCTGTAGGTAAACGTGACTGAAATTAAACACTTTTAGTACAGATGCACTGAAGAATTACCGTAAATCAACTTTAAAACACAAGTGACAAAGAGTGATTTACCCAAGACACAAAATTCTCTAAAATACCTTTTTTTTTTCACGCAGATATTCAGCCCATTTAAAATTAATATCAGTGAAGTGGTATAATATATGGTGCTGGGCACATCAGTATTCAGGAATACCAAATGGGAAGTACTGGAACCTGTATTGAAAATCAACAGCCCTGTCAACTGTGTTAGTGTCTAGAGGACATCAAAACTAACAAATAAGCTAATAAACGACTGCATATTGAAAAGAAAAACAACGCTGTCCTTTGACAAACTAGAAAACGAGGCTCACACTGTCGGAGGCTGACAGCAAGGGTATATCTCCAAAATCCCCCCAGTCCTCTGCTGTATATAAATCTACCCACTATATTTTTTTGGACAGTCGATATGAACTAACGTCAAAGGTTCAATTTATTGTCATTACATGTATATACACAAAACAAAACCAGTACTCAGGACCAGCAATGTACATTGTAAAAAATCCTATAAAATAGTCCTACATTAAAACAATAAAAGTAAAACCTGATAACAGTAAAATCTAATGATAAATAATGAATAAATAATGCAGCGCAAGATTAAAATGAGCAGCACGTTAAAACAGGATAAGAACAGCGGTGTTTCCAGTTAGCAGCATGACGTCAAGGAACACAGCAACGCATCAGTGTTCCATAGTGGCAGAATAATGATCAGAGAAACACATTTTCCCCACAAAACCCCACCTAGTGAATGAAAATGACACATGAACTCTGGATGGTAGCCAGAAAACGGACATTTGTAAGACGATCAATATGAACCAAATTTGATCTCAATTAACCTATTATTGCTTGATTTATGTCCAAAAAAACTGATTTTCAGCTAAAGTGTCCCCATTTGGATGACTTACAATACTCGTTAATACGTTGACCCTGAGGGATCCAGGGGTTCTAGATGTGGTAGTTTTTATGCTGTTGTGTATTCATGCATGCTGTACCGCATTTGTCCAGCAGTCACCGCCAAAGCGTTCTGGGCAAAGCAATGTGATTCTAAGGCTATTGTATTCTAAAATTACTAATAGCTGCCAAAATATTGGTCCGATCAACTTGCTGTTTACACTAGTCTGTTCCTTGACAAAAAATACATAATTATGACAAACTGTAGCAGTCAGCTCTGTACGGATTTTGTGTGATGCCTGAGACACACACATACAGAGTCAATTTCCCTTCTATAATAATAGATAAGTGCACATATAAGGATTCACACCTCTGCTCACATGTAAATGATTCATATTTTGTCCTCAGTTTCCTACATCAAATTCATTTAGAAGTTACTTTTTTGAGAGAAGGGCTTGTTTCTTTGGCTAAACTTCACTAAGGTTCGTAATTAAATAAGAACAGACAAATTCTGCCCAGCTAATGACAACCATCGCACACTAAAATAACTGGACTTTAAGCTCTTTTAATTCCTTTGTTGCACGTTCTATGTGTCATTTTTCCTGGAAAGACACGTTATTCATTTACTGAGAATAACATCAATGATTATTGTTGGCGGAAGTTAATTAAAATCACTTAACCCTTTGGCAGCATGTTGTGTTTAATTAAATGTTTTTCTTTCTCTTAGAGAACTCTCCGTGCGTTTGACCTTGTGCTGACGTATTCTGATGGCATTCACTTCTGTTGCTGAAAGTCGGACACAGTCAAACTGCCATTATGACTTTGTGAACAACTCATCACATATTAAGCTTCCAACAAGGAGAAAAACGAGGAGGAGATACGCTACAGCGCTGCCAATTTTGGTCTGCAGTTTTCTTGTGCAAGCTGACTTATCTAAATTTGTACTCCCTCGCTTTGATAACCCTCACCTCATTGTTTACTGAGTGGAATAATTCAGTGTGTTTTGTTTTTTCTCACTTTTTTTTTTTTTTTCCCCTCTTTCACCTACCCTCGCCTCTCCATTTCCTCCGTTATGTTTTCGGCACGAGGCTTCTTGACAGGCTGCAGATTAAAGATCAGACGGTCAGATTCCATTATCAAGCCATTTCCCTCCTTTACCGCACTAACAACCTTTTAAAACCATCAACCATCATTTTCCCCTCATCTTCCTGTCGGAGGAGTGTGATGGCCTCTACAAATGGCTGTCATTCTTTCTGCCTGCCTCTTTTACCCTTCATACAGTGTGTGTGCATGTGCGTATGCATGAACAAAACGAATAGCATCCCTCTGAAACCAGACCACAAACACGATCCATCATATCTTTGTGGAGATGGAGCCACGTACTGCACGATCGCACACACATGTACACACAAACTTGCTGAAAGAACTTGCACACACACACAAACACGCTTACAATTTACACATGACAGGAGGAGAATCTGTCTTGATCTCGACTTGACTGCAGTCCGGCTTTACCACGCTGTCCTCTTCCAGAAATCAATACAGATTGAGTGGATCTTCCTGTAAAGTCCATATGCTTCTCTGCGACTCCACTAATTATGTTACAGCACTACTGATAAGGTTTCATTGTCTTACACAAGCATGGAAGCAGCTCAGTATAACTGCCATAAAAAGCTTTTCTCAGAAAGAGAGAAGTAAAGAAGCAGATAAGACAGGAGAGTCTGTTATCAAGCACAAACAATATCAACGTCTTTTATCTCATTTTGCTTAATTTGCAGCGAGACACAACTGCATCTGTTTCTGGTTAGGATGAAAGAATCACACAATATCCTAAAAACACTGTGAGACTGCATTAGAAAGCATTCTGAGCGCTTCTTTTCATGTGATTTTTTTCCTGCAGTGACGCTCCGGCTGAAACATTTGGATTTGATAAGATACAGACAGTGATCTCTGGAAACATCAAACTGGTCTGATATCAGTTAAAGAAATTTGAGGAAATGACGCCAATTTGCCTGATGGGAAGGATGGGATTAATCTAAAATGCAGGATGTCTTTCACTGGCAGGATAAGAGTTTGGCTTGCAGTTATTTTTTTTATCACAACTGGGAAATGAGGCTTTGTAAAGTCACACATGTTTGTTATTTTGCTTCATAAAAACAATCCAGAAAATATATAACAAATTTATACCAAAAGTACTTCAACTAAAACTTAGTCCACACTAAAAATAATATTTATGATGTTTTACACAATGTCTCTGTACACTCAACAATGCAAAGACAACTGAAGCCCATTGCAGTCTTCAGAGAACTGACTGTCTGAACTGTCACCATTTCCCCCAGTGGAAAGTTGTGGTACTGCAGTGAAAAAAACAAGCATTTTCCCCATGATCCATGGAAAGAAAACAAGCGTCTGTAAAAAGTAAAAACTAACTAAGAGTAAAAACTGCTAAAAAGATCAAATATTACTCTTGTTTACTGGCTATTATTAAAACATGGAGATTTACATGTGTTTAAATCAGTGTGACCACTAGTCCAAGCAGAGTTTGAAACACTGTTCAGTGCTTCATATAACATGGAAGTAAAACAGACACTAGGATTTTTTTCAGTGCTTGCTCCGCCGTTGTTTTGTTGTTTTTTCTTTTACACTACCAAGACAATCAAATGTTTTTATTACAAACATTTCATAAAGTTTGCTATTTTACTCTATTACAAAGTTAGTGTTTGCATTAGCTCACCAGTCACCTCTTCGTGCTGGCCAAAAGTGGTAAACTCACAAACTCTAGTCAAAATAATAATAATAATAATAATAATAATAATAATAATAATAGGTAACTAGATCCACTTCTTGAATGCAAGTGTATTAATATTAACTGTAGAGAATTAGAGTTAAGCTGACTGCTACAAAACTGCAAAATGTTGCATTTTTATCCTTGAGCAGACAATGACGCTAGTTAATCCATGTGTTGAAAGAATTATAGTCAACTAGTGCATTGACCCGTGGGGAACCATGGGTTCTAGGTCCTCTGACCCACTTCATTCCTTTACTTTCTTGGTAAATTCCACTGGCATTTTCAGTTGAATAACCTCTCAGCTGGCATGTCTGTTTCTGCATATGAAATCTGACACCATGGCAACGTAGCCTTATTGTTTATCTGTTGCTAGGTAACCCACTTCAATGACGATTCTATGATTCTGGGCATAGCAATGTAATTGGCTGTTGGGAGGTCATCATATTCCAAAATGACTAATATCTCCCAAAATATTGGTCCTATCAACTTGCCGTTTTTGTTAGTCTGCTCCTTAATCAAAACTACATATGACAAACTGCAGCAGTCAGCTCTGTACGGATTTTGTGTGATGCCAGACACACACAGACAGACTCCACCTCCCTTTTATACTATAGGATACTTTTAACAGAAAGGAGACTCACACTGTCTGGTCAGGCTTAAAGACAAAGTCAGCACATGTCTTCTGATAAATAATTGAATAATATTTACTATTTAAATATTGTCTATTTGAATGAATATTAAATGTTACAGAAAAACACTACACAGAATAAAAACCCAGCTTTAAAGGGTACGGAAAACATTTTTTTCACCAATTAGCTGCTAAATTCATTGTTAAATTTGTTGATCATTTAAGACTATGGGTGTTTTTAGAGATTTTTTTTATAGCTAAAACATCTGCTTACTGCAGCTGTAAATGAGCAGTGAGAATGGACCACAGCAGTTGCAGGCAGTAAAATCAAATAAAACAAGTTGAAAGACATTTTTAAGCTTAGTGTTAAGTGATTTCAGTGTCTGCGTGTCAGACAGAGCGTGTATCATCCGTTAAACACTGGTGTTTTGCGAGCTTAAGTTATGTATCCTATCACAAAGCTGAGAAAATTGACTTCATGTCAAGAAAAAAAGAAGGGGAAAAAAATCCATAATTTGACAAACGCTGGGAAAAAAACACAAAAACGTGCATGTTTTCCTCTGTGACCTCTTACAGGACAATACTACAGCTCGAAAGACAGAAATAAATTAGTTGCAGAGAAATGTCATCTTTATGTAAATGAATTACTTCCCACAGAACAATGCTGTCTAGGCCGCTCACTTGAAATGTACATCAGCATACGCCGCTGCGCTGCAGTTTAAAATATGCAACAAAACAGATTGGAAAGACCCCCCCACACCCCCCTCCCCCAACAAGACATTTGCATTTACGGCAGCCTGTTTGCTACAATATGCTTGACTTCTGGGGGCATAATCAGAGGAACAGAAGGGCAATGAGTGTTCTCTCAAAGAAGAGACCCTGGAGACACTGGGAGGAAAAACCTGTTACTGGTACTTTCAGAAGCCTATTAGCGCACAACCGTTTGTTGTGGTGAGAGGATAGAAGATGATTAAAGAGAAAGGAAGAGCAGGATTTCAAATCTTTAAGTACAGAACACATTATATCGGAGCTCTTTACCGTACGCCGCTACCAATGAATAATGCTTCCTCAAAATAGAAATACATCCCAGCATGCAAATCACGCCGAGGGTTAATATGGTCGGCTAATTTCCCCTTCACACCAGCTGAGGTTCTTGAAGATTAAGGTGCTTATCACAACCTGAGGAAAGAGGATATAGCAATAAAAAAAAAAAAAAAAGAAAAAAAACTGAGGAGAATGACTACCACAAAGACGGTTGAGTGAATCCGGAAGAAGTGATTTGACTCAATGAATCGATGCGCTGCAGAATTCAAAGAGTTGATCCACTTGAAGTTTGAAAAGACACACAGCTGCTCCGTAAGACTCTATGAGCAGTAACAGGCAAAAGTGTGTCTACAATTAACCCCTGTATTGGTGGAATAGGGTAGAAATAGGTCTAAGAAAGTGTGGAGGCTGTGACACAAAAGCAGTTTTTGGCTAAACATTTTATTTACATTTTTGCGCAAGTTGCTATTTGTTTTTTCCCCTGATTATTTTTTGCTTTTTTGCTAAATGTGTGCAGTTTGAGACTGAAATCAACGTGTTGCCTCATTGTTATGCAAAAAGCACATGGACTTCATAGAACAGAACAGAATAGCTTTGTCATTTGACATATGTACAATGAAATTAAGAGAAAACGTGTATGTGCAAAATAGTTTAAAAGAAAAGTGTAAATATATATACAGAATAAAAAACAAGCATGTCAACCAACCCAGAAACAGTAGAGATAAATATATTGCACTTTGACCCTGGTTGAACACTGAGGATATAGGTTAAATGTATATACTTATTTGAGGTATTGTCATATTAACCCATTAGACCCCAACAGTGACTGGCAACAAAAAACATCTACAGAAATAAACTGTTCAATACCCGTTGATCCACTAATTCTGTCAATACATGTAAATAATTGGAGTAAAATGCAGTTATTCATATTTTCATAGTAATCAGATATGACCCATTTGGACGTTCAGAGGCTCCGTAGTTACCACGGAAACACCGTCATCTTCTACAACATTGATTCACCGGTAAAACCAGTGGATGGACACACTGGGTTTATGTTCAGTTAATGATAGATTTGACTGAAAAAAGTCACTTTTTCTCACATTTTCTCTGATTTTAGTACGATAACCCTCAAATGTAATCTCAGCACGGTGAATTAAGTACACAATCAGTAAAATAAATATAGGAAAATACTTGATTTTCACAAAAAAAAAAAAAAAAAAGCAAAATGGAGAGGATAATATGATGAATGGTGATAAATCACTTAAGAAAGGTTAAATATAGAGAAAAATTAACCCGTAAAGACCCAAACATCCACCACTGACCTAAACCATCGACTGACCCAAGCCGTTTAATACCTGTTGATCCATTAATCCTATGAATACGTGGAAATAATTGGTGTAAAATGCAGTTTGTCGTCTATTCACGGTCATCAGCTATGACCCATGTGGACGTTCAGAGGCTCCGTAGTTACCGTGGAAACACGTCATCTTCTACAACATTGATTCACCGGTAAAACTCACGGAGTTGGATCAATAACCACCCCCAGTTCGCCGAAGGATGCAAAAGACGAGCAGATCCAAATTATGTATATCAGTGGTTTGCAGGAATGTACAATGTGCAACATTTCATTCTGGGTTGGCTTTACTCTTTGTTTCGCGAGCTTAAAAAGTTTGGAAAGCACCGTTCTGAATCATTTACTGCCAAATGAGATGTTGTTTTGTACTCCTTTCCTTATTTGTTCTGTTCTTTTCCAACCACACCATTTGAAGCCTCTAATAGAACCTCCTTTGTAAAGAGCTGGCAGCGGTGCCAGGGAGCTCAGCACATTCCAACACATTCAGTCAGAGTGGCTCTTCACATTGTTGAGGTTTAAGCCAAGGCAATACTTCTGTGCATTTTGCCAACTTGCCCCTTTGTTCATACAAACTTGCCAAAATGAATGTCTACTCTACGTATTTAGTTGTTATCACATGTCCTGCTTTATCATATCCACTACAGACTTATTCCGTCATTATAAGGGGGTAATTTGGTAAAAAAAAAAAAAAAGAAAAAGTCAGAGATTAAGGAGGAGGTGGAGATTAACCCATAAAGACCCAGTGCTACTTTTGTGGCAGTTCCTCTTTATTTCTAACCTTTCTTAAGTGATTTACTACCATTTACTCTAACATTATGCTTTGTGTTTTCCATTTTTTTGGGGTAAACATCAGGTATTTTCTGATATTTAATTCACTGATCATGTAGAAGTTCATTAAAGCTTCGAGTAAATCCAACGGTTATTATATCAAAACAGAGAAAACGGAAGCAAAAGTATGTTTTTCTGTGAAATCTATCATTAACTGAATCTTAAAATAAGTGTCCCCATCCACTTTCAGTGTATATCTTGTATTTTCTGTATTTAATTCACCGATCATGTAGATGTTCATTAAAGCTCAGAGTAAATTCAAAGGTTATTATATAAAAACTGAGAAAATTGAAGAAAAAGTGACTTTTTCAGCAATATGTGGGTCAAATATAGCATTAACTGAACATAAAAACAAGCCTCTACAACCTCTTTTTTTATTCATTTTGTTTACTTTATTCATTTTACCCATTTTTATTCATGTTCTTGCATTTTTTATAGTTTTTAATCCATTTTGTGCAGTTTGTGGTTTATTTTGTTCATGTTACTTATTATTTAGTTGATTTATTATTGATTTTTGCTCATATTATTGATCACTTTGGCTGCTTTGGTTCACTTTATCGCCTATATTATTTTTCTATTTTATTGTAGTTATTGTTTTTCTTATTCTTATCACATTATTTATTATTTTTTAAGGTTTGTATTCATTTTTATTCTTTTTTTAATTTATTATTTATTATAAAATCCAGTGTGTCCATCCACCGTCATTCATCCAACTCCATGGGTTTTACTGGTGAATCAATGTTGTAGAAGATGACGGTGTTTCCACGGTAACTACGGAGCCTCT